>VWYI01015201.1:9659-55345 GCA_013399455.1 Anthoscopus minutus
GCCCTCCCTCCGCCCTCCCTCCTTCCCCCCGCGGCTGCGCCTTCCTGTCGGGGCCGCTGGGTGCCGGAGCTTCCCGCCGCCTCCTGCCAGGAAGCGCCTCCTCCTCCTCCTGTTCCCCTTTTGTTCGTGTCCCTGAGCCTCGCAGCAGCCTGAGAGCTCCCGCTCTGCTGCAAGGACAGCGACTGGTTATTTCTCCCCCCTCCCCAGGGTGCGGAGGATTTCCCCGACTGCTGCATCCTGATCCTACAGGCTTCTGCCTGCAGCCTTCCACGCGTCCGGGAACGCCTCTAGTTTCTCTGGTTGTTGGAAGCACACACACAAAACCCTCCTAACGAAAATTTGGTCACCACCGGCCTGACCAAACCGGCGTGTTTTTCCACTCGTAAAAATGAAAAGGGGGCATCGATGTGCTGCTGGACTAAATTACTCTTGTCAGCCCCTGGCCGTGGGGCTTCTGCTCTGCTCTGTAGTGCTGCCATTCCAGGAAAGCAGTGTCGGCAGCCTCTTTTTTGAGCTCTGTTACTGTAGCTTCCTTTCACACAAAGGAGATACATAGGAATTTAATGCATTACAGTTTCAGAGTTTTAATCAGGCATGAAATTCCTGTGCAGCTCTTTTTTTCTGTTAAAAAAAGCAAACGGAACCTTCCAGAAGGTGCTGAAGTTGGAGGCACTATTGGAAATTTTGTAGTTAGGTATTTCTTTTTGTTTCAGGTTAGAGTTCAGAAAAGACAGTAAGTATTTTACAATGCTAAGTGTTTGTTTTCAAAAACATAATGATGAGTGAGCATGTTGCAATTTTACAGTAAAAGTAGAATTCTTTGCTAGAGATCAGATGTTCTTTAGTACTTTAATAATTCTTTCCCCCCCCCATGAGTTGATGTTGGTTACACAGGTGGAAAAGAATTGATGTTAATTATGGGAATAATAATTTTTTTCCAGGAGACTTCTGGTATTTCCCTTGCCCATATATAGCCCATAATATTTTTCTTGCCCTTCAGAATTTTGCATTTCCCTGTCAAGGTAACTAAACTCCTTGTGGTTTTCTTTCATCATTCTATGTGAATTACACTTTCTAAACCCAGATCATTTCCAAGGTGTCATGAGGTGGATCAGTCAAGAAAAGCTTGTGGTTTAAAACAAAAAGCAGCTTATTCTTAAAATCATTAATTATATTCATGAAACTGGCTTAACTTAATGAATTTATTTTACTTATGTGTATTCTTTCTGTAACATGATTTTCTCTTCCCTGAATTATTTCGGTTACTGTTGGTAGCAGCCTGAGTTACCCTAGGAGTATAACTTAAACAGATGGTTTATAAAACATGAGAGAGGTGCAGCTGTGTCAGTTTTAAAGCAGATTTTATTGCCTGGACCCGGGGCTGCATCCACTCAGCCACAGAGCTCCTAGGGTAAATTTTCAGATCGTTTTTCTCGTTCTGTTCCATCCTGTCATCCACTGAAACTGCTGTAAAGACAAGAATGGAGAAGCTGAACAATAAAGCAGAGATCACTTCTGTGTGGTGGATCATGAAACCACTGTGGGGGAAATTGGTCAGATTCTGGCTGTAAATTAGGGGTAAAAGGAATGAATATGGACAGGTTTGTTGGAATGCTTTCCTGTGCAGTTTTGATGTGGAGTTTTTTTCTGTGTTACTTCTCCACATCAAGATAAAAACATTGAAGGCATATGCTTTATTGCAAATGAATGTTTTCTGTGCCAGTGTGTAACTACCTTATTCATTTTTTTCTTGCAGAGTCAACTGCTCATTTTATTTCAAAATTGGAGCTTGTCGCCATGGAGACAGATGTTCTCGGTTGCACAACAAACCAACATTTAGCCAGGTTTGTTTCCCCTTTTTTCTCTTTCTTCTGGAAGTATATTCTGACTTCTTTAAAACATAGATTCTCATATTCAAGTGAATAATTACCAAGCTCCAGATTAATTAGCTCAGTTTTAGCCCCAGTTTATCTGGGTCTTTGCTTTTTTGGGGGTATTCCATTTACTTCTCCCAGCATTTCTAATTATCTCCTGTCACCCTTAATGGCTGCAGGAAGCGATGCTGTTGTAAGCTTGCCTGTAGTAGAGACCAACCAGTGCTAACTTTCAGGTGAGTGTGCCTTCTCAGTGGTGTTCAGGCACTTAAACCATCCCAGAGTTTTTAAATCACAGACAGTGGCAGCGCATTCCACCTGTCCCAAAAGGTGGGAACTTTAATCTTTTATGCATATAATAGAAGAGAACTAATCAATGAATAAAAGTGACTCATCTGTCATTACATTTGCTCTCTGACCCAGGCTGAGGTATGCAAGAGTGACTTGTATACTTCTTTTGACTGTGGAAGAAATGATTTATTGAAAACAACTTGCCTGGTTGCTGAGGGTGAATTGTCAATTGGTGTGACAGATTATTTCATCTCTGGCTCAGCGAATATAGTTAAGAGACATGAAGTGACTGCATGTCTGCCAGAAGTAAAAATAAATTTGAAAAGGTGCAGGGAGTGACAGGGTTTTCATTACTGTTATTATTATGAGCTGTACAGTATTCACAAATTACATTAATGGAGAAATGTATGTTTTCCCTCTTTCTATCAATGCTGATTGTCAAGGTACACAGATTAATTTCTTTGGGAACTTTGTACATGAGCAATAGTGCCTTTGAAAGTTACTGCATTTTTAATTATAGCAGTTTCAGCTGCAGTGGTTTTAGCAACAGAGAAAACATTCACATAGCAGCAGAGTCTTCTGCAAGTTCATTTAATCTGCTTAGGAGCAGAGTTGATGAGAAATGTGGGCTGATGTTGGTTTTGGAGTACTATCCATGTGACAGGTTCAGAGCTAGGATCATCAAGTTAAACTGTGATTGAGCAGTGGGACTTCTAGGGCAGAACATCAGGGTTACTGGTGGATAGGGACTTCTGGTACTTAAGCAACAAAACCACCTCTTTGCTTCTGGGATTAAAAAATTTTAATGCAGATACTGTATTTCAAAAGGGTATTGTCCATTTTCAAAACTATCCTGTGTTGCTGACCTACATGGAGCACAAGTTGAAGTGCAGTTGGTTATTTAGAGACTTAAATTTAGGTCATTGGCTACAAAAAATATTTCTAAAGCAGACAGTTTCCAGCTTCCACAGCAATTGTTTTAAGTTAAAAAAAAACCCAAAAACATAACAAAATATCCCTATGACCCTTATATATATTTTTTTACCAATAAAAGTTGGTGTGCAGCTATAGCTTTCTGTCAAAGCAGCCTTTAGCTTTGCTTTAGACCCTGGTTAGCAATAATGCCAGCTGAAATGGGTCAGCAGGGCACATCCCATTCGTCCAGGGATGTTTGGGACTGAACAGCCTCATACCTGGCTGCTGTGCTGTGACATCTTCCAGGTCCCTGGCAGCATGTGGGGTCTGCAGAAATCTTCATTTGTGTGCAGGTTGACAATCAGCTGTGATAGAAAATAGAACAGAGATCTTGCTGATGGGAGGTTACCAGCACAATGTTTTAACCTCGTGCAGCTCTTGCTGGTGCAGCTACTTTACAGAAGAGCTGTGTTAGGAAAGGTCACACAATCCAGGGTGATCAAATTACCCCCAATCAGCAGAAACACCCTAATGAGATGCCTGTTTCTGGCACTCTCCAGTTATAGGCTAAAGCATAGGTACTTTAAACCTGGGCCATGGAAGGACAAAGCTTTGGTTGGTATGGCTGGACCCATAATAAAATGTGTGATTTTAAATGGGATGTTACACTTGTATTTTTTTTACATGTTAAATGAGTAGCATATGTAGGTGTGACATTGCTGGTCCTGTGACTTCTTTAAGCTCTGAATTCTTACTGTGACTAATAATAATAATGTCTAAGCTTAAGTTATTTGGGGATTGCCATTCATACTGACTAACACTGAGCTTGTATTTTAAGTTATCAAATCTCAGTTTTTGAGCTACTTACAGTGATATGGACGTTTGGAATTTTTTTGTAATATTATATTAGTTTACTAACTTAAACATGGTTTGTTTTTTCAGACAACTTGATTTTAAGAAGAACGGTACAAATGTAAGGTTTCAAGTCTGCCTGGGCTAATTCTTCAAGTAAAAAGCAGAAGGGCTAAAAGGATATTGTCCTTATTTGAAGGATCGGAAACATGTGAACCTATGATGCTATTATATTATTTAAACAGAAATTCCACCAAGAAAATCCTGATGCACAAAATGAGATGTAGCAGTTGCCTAAAGGCCTTATGGTCTGGTGTAGCATTTTGGACACTGTGGCGTTATGTATTTACATGCTGTGCACATAACACTTATTTCCCCTGCCCCCCCCCCAGACTTGCAGTAGTGAATCTGGTCTTGAAAGTTTAGGCATCTCCAGAATACCTCATGTGACATTTTAGGTTACTGGGCCTCACACCTCCCATTTTGAGGATAGCTGTTGAGACAAATGCAGCTCTTTCTTGGTGGTTAATTAAAACTGTTTTCATAATATGATGGTCTGGATGCAATTTTGGAAGATAACTCTGCAAATACAAAAGGAAGTCTTAAGGATAAAATATTACTTTTAGCTGTTTGCAAACAAGTTGTCTCTTTGCAATTGTCTATTATATGCACAGCAGCCAGTAGAATTCCCCTTTTTATTTTTTTTCCCCGCAGACCATCTTGATTCAAAACATCTATCGTAACCCCCAAAACAGTGCACAGACGGCTGACGGCTCACACTGTAAGTCCCACAGTTGGAGAAATTTTTTTAAAGAATGGTGTTAAAGAGCCCACTCCTAATTATGAGAAAATAATGTTGGCTTCTGAGCTGCTGACATAAAGCTGTTGCAAACAGGACAAGTGACGGAACTCTTCTTGCGCACAGATCAAGAATTTGTGGAATGTGTGCAACTCTGAATTCAGAAAGGACTGCACAAATTGGGCTTGATGCAGATTCCCTTTTGTGTTGCAAAGTGAAACTTGGTAACTTAGTAACACTGCATTCCTCTGAAAGGGTTAAACTGCAGATATTTCTCAAATTCTTGATTTAATACCCCCTCCAAAAAAAAAAAAAATAGGTATATGTGTGATGTACGGTAAGTCCCAAAACTGGGTTTTATTTCATCTTAACTTTTTTAGGAAAATGGAGATTTCATGTTATGCTCTAATTATTGTATTACTTCCTTTCCTGGGATTTTGCTGCTAAGGAGCAATTGAGTAATACCAAATTCAGATTATTATGCTTGTAATGTTACTGCTGTGTTTGGATACCACCTATTTTCAGAGCTGTCTGAAATCATGCAAAACCCCTCTATAGTAATATTGGTGAATGGAGTGAAATTAAGAATACAATAATGGAGTATCATGAGATCTCTATTACTTTACAGTGTTAGGTTGATGTAGAAAGGTCACCAGCTAAGTGCAAGTTCTCCTGCTTGGGAGAGAATAACCACCTCTCTTTCAGCACAGACTCGGCTAAAGCGACCCTAAAGGAAACCAGTTTCTTGTTAAAATTATTTTCCATAATATAAAGTTGTTGCGTTTTGTATTTCAGACCATTGCCCTCTTGAACATTTACCGTAACCCTCAAAACTCTTCCCAGTCTGCTGACGGTTTGCGCTGTAAGTTCATACAAGTTCCTTCACTGGTTCCCTGGGCTTGATTGTCAGAGCTCAGTGTCGACTTAAGCTGGTCTGCCATTTTAGTTTAACAGATCAAACTGACCACGTTTCCTTACATGTGTTCCAAACAAACACAAACAAAAAAAACCAACAAACTTTGTCCCACTACCTTCCTCCCTACTCCCAAAACTATGAGGGGAATCTGAATACCAAGTATTAAATCAAAAAGGGTTGAAATTGTACTTCCCCTTTGAAGCAGTGTTGGTTGCACTGCTTTCTCCCTGTCACCTCTCTCTCTGCCAGTTGCCTGCATCCTAGGAATGGTTTTCTGTATGTTTTGTGCCATCCATTAGGTTCTACTGTCGAAAAGAGCAGGACAGTGACACATTGACTTCATCCAGAACAAATGTCCTGCTCTGTAAATGTTAAGAGAACTTGAACTGGAACTTCTCGGACTGCATGCATAAATTTGTCCTAGGTTAATGCAGCTTCCATTTAGGGAGTGCACTTTGGAAGAACACACCATGACTGACTGACCCCTTCTGGCAGCTGTCCTTTTTGGATGGGTGCATGCTTAAAATTCTTTCCATGCTTTGGAAATTCAAATTCCAAAGCCATTTGGCATATTTACCTAAGACAAGTATTTTTTTTAAAGTACTTTTGAGGAGGGGAAGGCATTTGGGTATGGTCATGAAGTAATTTAAAGATTTCTCCTGAGATACAAATGGGCATAAGCAAACACACCTCCTGTGAGACTGGCAGCACTTAATGCCCAGGATTATTGATCGGCGATTAACTGATTTGTCACTGTAATTGAATTATCACTATTAGAATAAGATCTAAAAAAAAAAAAAGTTGTAGAACCAAAAAAGGGTCGGTGTTCTTTTCTAACTAATATTTCTTGTTGAAGTGAATATTGACTGTGTGGTAATAAAGCTTTGTTTGGCTTTTTTTTTTTTTCCTTTTGGTTTATAGACTAGTTCGGATTAGTTACCAGCATTTGATTTAGAAGTGCTTTTGTGAATCAACCACTAACTTAAAAATCAGCACTGTCTCTCTTGCTTCTAAAAGGAATAATGGCTTGATTATGTAATTTGTCACACAATCAAGCTGGACATGTAAATGAGCTGTGTCATTTTATTGAGATGCTTGACCAGTTCCTTGCAGATGCTTAGTAGTTCACGCTGTTTCAGTAGACCAAAGCATTTCCAGTTGGGTATTTCCACTCTCTCCCTGAACTCTCAGAGCTGGTAACTAATTTGCACAGAGTTACAGCAGTCTGGTCTGTGGAGCTGTTTAGATTTACAGCTGCAAGAGTCCTGCACAGATCCTCCAGTGTTGTAAATGCTGGTATCCAACTCTAGTTTGTGACAAGCAAGTAGCTGTGTGCCAGAGCCTGACTGTACCTCCAGGGGTGGAGCTGGAGCTCTGCAAGCAATAGGTTTGCTGGAACTCCTGGCTCCTTGGTTTTTGATATTTGTCCCTACTTAAATATTGCATGTATTTTAAATGGATAACTTGGGTAGCTATTTAATGCCTTGTCGTTGTTGCTTAACTGTCTTCCTTTCTATTGCCGTCGTAGAGGATTAACCTTAGTTTGGAACAGCAATAGTTTTCCTGAGTATTTTAATTAGTAATTGGGCTTCTCATGGTTCAGATACCAGTAGCCCTGGAATATGGATGTTTGTAAAGCCTGTGCATATGTATGCTTCCCACTTTAGAAGGTCAATGAAGTAGACATTAACTAACTATTGCCTGTGATCTCCTAATTTGACAAAAAAAAAAGTTTTTAACACTTGTCCATCTGGTAAAAAGTAGTTATTCCCACTGAGGCTTACAGAGCCCCTGTCTTTAAAAACAAAACCAAAAAATTCTTAGGTGTTAGTAAGCTGTTATCAGTGGTGTTGGCAGAACCTTGGGAATATAGTTAAGTATTAAACTGCCAGGAATTACTGGTTTAATGTTTGATATTCCTTAATTTGTTATAACTATGGGAGAGAAGAAATTTCTTTAAAGCAAACATGTCTCACTCAAATGCAGAAACATCATTAGCCTAAACTATAAACAGAATGCCCTTTAGCCTCTTGTGGTGGTGAGCTGGGTGGAAGAACAGGAACTACAGTTCCAGAGAGTGTGGCTGGTTAATATTAGAGCCTTTGAAGCAAAACATAAATTTGTCCAAGTGGTAATAGTAGCCAAAATTTTTTTCATAGCCTGAAAATGAATAAACTCAGCTTTATTGGCTCAGTTTCTTGTCTTTCACATTCTGTGAATTAAACCAGTCTGGTTTGTAATTTTAAACACTAGCATATTTTTCTAGCATAAAATGCAAGGTTTGTTGTAAAACTGCTCCGCTTGATCCTAATAAACCACTTAACTGCTGAAGAGCTAATCTTATGGCTTAAATGTATACAGCTTGTTTAAAGTACTGCAGACTGGAAGAAATAAATGAAATTCATTTTTATACCTTTAATGCTTTGAAAAATAAGCCACACTTATGTTGGGTTTTGTAGCAGCAGGCAAGCAGCACTCATTTTTGAAGTCCAGCTTGTAGCATGAAAATAATCTTAACTTGAATTAAACTGGCTTGTCTTGAACTGAAAGGTGTTCTGCAGGACTACAGAAAAATGAAGTGACAGTCCAACTTAAACTAGAAAATGGCTCTCTGTTGCAAAGCATTGAGGGCACTGAGAAAAGTGTGTCATTTCAATTACTGTTTCCAGCAAATTTTAAAAAAATTCTGGGCTATTTTACATTGTGAACTCTCAAATTTTAATAGATATGCTGCAGAAGTGGATATAAATTTCTGCCTTTAGGAAGAGGAATACTAAATTGTAATAATATTTTAAGGTATGGAATTGTAACGAAGCACTTGCCTTCTGTTTAGCTAAACTTGTTGGTAGTTAGAGAGTGGGACTGTACATTACATTTTAAGTGATATTTCGAAGTAATTCTTTTCCCCTTTGTGGCATACAAGTTTGGCTCTGATTAAAACTTGCTTTGATTTGATCATATCAATGGAATGTTTTGACAGATACTTTGGGGACTCAAAGCTCTTCACACATCCTTATTTTGCAATATTCCTGTTAGATAGCTCCATGCTATATGGTGTCTCTTATGCTCCAGATGGCCTCTCTAGGTTGTTTTGTAGTTTGATCAAAATCTCCTCTTCCTTGTTGGCAGGCTCTAATTGATCTGACTCTTTGACTTTTGCAGGTGCTGTGAGCGATGTTGAGATGCAGGAACATTATGATGAGTTCTTTGAGGTATGTAAAAGTGCACTGCAGTGTCACTGGATTTGTCACAACAAATAAGTTAAATGGATGTAGTGGCTAGCACAATTAGATGGGTTGAGGAACAAACCCACTTATTTCCTCAGGTGTTCATTTAAAGCATACAGCTTTGTATTAAATACTTCCCAGTGTAACTACTGGTCAGTTTGGCCTTAATTTTACTGCTTAAAATAGACTTTGTTTAACATCAGCAACTTAAATGATGTAGCATTTTGACTGTATAATCTCCTTTTTTATAAATTTAAAATATCCTTAATAATTTGTATAGAAACAAAAATACCTGAAGCTAGCATCAGGGTTTCTGTGTTGTGTTATCAGTGCATCCTGTGTATTTTGTAAATGCTATGCGTGTTTTCTATAGGTTTTTATTGTATTGTGATAGTGCTGTGCTTACAGATGGCCAAGGAAGTACTAATTTTAAACCCAAAAATAAGTGGTTCTGCTTTTTTCCAAGGAAGGAGATTTTTATATATATATACTTAATTAAGCTAGATGCAATATTTCTGTACTTAAAAATAATGTGCTGCAAACTTCTGCTGGGTTGCTTTGTGCTTAGGAGGTCTTCACAGAAATGGAGGAGAAATACGGTGAAGTTGAGGAGATGAATGTTTGTGATAACCTTGGAGATCATCTAGTTGGAAATGTATACGTAAAGGTAGGATAAAGAGAGGTTCATGTGATCAGGAGGGGTAGTATTTATTGATGGAGAATTTTAAAAGCTGCTGTGTGATTGTAGATTTTATTTTGCTAGGAAAGCTCTTCAGTGTATAAGCTCCTCTCCAGCTTCATGATTTAAAGTAGAGTAAAAATGTTAAAGGACTCCAAAGGACATTTTAATTAATTTTGAGAAGCTTTCTTGATAGTTAAAATCTATGTAATTTTCAGAAAGATTGCCATTTTTATTTTCTTTTACATAAACAGTCACCGTTGCTGGACTGTTCAGTTTGGCAGGATTAATTTGGGATTGGTTTTAGCATTATGCTGCCCTTTAAGCACTCCAGTATGAGAGAGATTTATATGCCACAGGTGCATTAATTTTCCAACTTCCCACTTAAACACAATATCTGTGACCAAGTTGGATTTGGCATCAGCTGGGTGGTTCAAGGTGCAAACTGGAGCACTTAGGTTTAATTTTTAAAAGTCATTGGTATCTCTTGAATAATTAGTACAAAGTTGTCACCTGCTGAAATTTTACTGTGTGTTCACAGTATGGGGGAGGTGTGAGAGAGTTACTTTGAATATTTTGGCTGCATTCCCTCAGCTGGAATGTATTTTCACACCTGAAATTCGTGACTGTAGATCATAATCAGAAAAAAAAGTTTTAAAAAAATCAGCTGCGAAAATGCATTTCAAAGTTAAGTTTTACATTCATTGTAAAACAGGATCTGAATTTTGTAAATTCTCTTTTAAATGAATGCAAGCTCCAGATTTTATATAAATTTCTCTTAAATATTTGAAAAACTGCATTACATCAGGACTGTTGGTGGTCCAGAAAGTTATTTATAAGTGTTCTCTTGGTTTAAAGCTGTACTAAGAAAACATACTATCTTCTATTGACTAACTTTCGCACTTGAAAAGTGGGAAACAAAACAAGCATAATGACTTGAAAGAGCATAATGAAGAGGAAAATCAATGTTTTGATTAGCCCTTGGGTCCCAGCTAAAGAAAAGCTGGCATATTTACCCTTGATTTGTTGGACTGTCCAAGAAATCTGAATTACCTTCTGGTTTCATTACTCGCCCTGAGCCTCAGATACCACACAACTGATTTGATAGGAATCTTTTCTCTGTTCCTGTTGCTTCTCTGAAAATTAATTATAACATTAATTTGACTTTTAGTTCCGCCGTGAAGAAGATGCAGAAAAGGCGGTGATCGACCTGAACAACCGCTGGTTTAACGGGCAGCCCATCCATGCCGAGCTCTCACCCGTGACTGACTTCAGAGAGGCCTGTTGCCGTCAATACGAGATGGGGTAAAGCAGGGGCTTCCTCTTGCCTTGGCAGCCTGGGAGGTGTTTGCACAGCAGGGAGGGTTTTATGTAGCTGAGTGCAGGAAGAAAACCCCTTCAGGTATCAGTAGTGTGGGGGACCTGCAGTGAAACTCTTGACTTTTGCCATCTTCTGGGGATTTTCTCCTAGAAGTGAGGCAGCGTCAGTAAATGATGCTTGTAATTTACTGCACTTTGCATTAGAGGTGTTAGAGGTCTTAGCAGATGGTGTAGAGCTGGAAATTCTAACTGTGCCTCCTGAATTCTGTTTCAGAGAGTGTACACGAGGAGGTTTCTGCAACTTTATGCATTTGAAGCCCATTTCTCGGGAGTTAAGGCGCGAGTTGTATGGCCGGCGTCGTAAAAAGTAAGTTTGTTTTTAAACACTACTAAAACAAGTAATTTAAGGATCAGTTGCTGAAAAATTGAAAGGCAAATCTTTAAACTTGTGCCAAATCCTCTTTGCTTTATCTGTCACACTTGTGGCAAATGCCAAAGGGCATCAAGTCAAGCTGGCAAGTGGCCAGTTTAGAATAAAGGAGTAGAGCTCTAAAAATGCAGCGCTTGCTCTGCAACACTGTGGATTCTGAAGGTTGGTGTGGAAGGCAGGGTTCAAGGAGGGGAAGACTCACTGAGTTACCTAGTACATAGGCCCTGCCTGGTCAGATCTCCAAACTGTAAAGTGTATAGATGGATGTTACTTGGGAGAAGTTGCTTTATGCTTCTTCTGTTTTATTCTCTTCTAAATGTGTTTGCTCATGGCCTTTGTTAGATGCAGGCTAGCAGGCCGATGCGCATTTTGGCAGCACTGGATTAGCAGCTTTCAGCATTATGTGCAGTCAAGCAATAGATTATTATACTCAGGACCAAACACACTTGCTTTTAACTGTTAGTGCTGAAATGGTGTCGTCTGTATTCATTTCTTACTGTTCATACCAGCCAGTCACTGTATGGAACTCACTTTTAGCTTCACAGTGTGTCCCTTTTTGATAGGAATTCCCAGTAGGAGAGAGAAGAAATAATTTTGCTTAATGGAAAAAAAATTGATAAATACATTTTAGTATATATTAAATTATTATTTAGTGAGGTACCTTGCAGAAAGGCTTTTACAGCTGCTATTACTATGATGGTTCACTTGGAAATGGATTCAATCTGCTTACATTTAAGACTTTGCTATTTGGGATAGGCATATAAAATTTTTGATCTTGCTTTTATTTAGAGTATGATTTTTGTAGATATCTGTCAATCACAGAAGGAGGTTAGGATTGTGAATGTGTTTTTCCTATAAACATCTCTTACTTGGCAGTGTTTCAGAATCTGTGAGGATGAATTTAATTTTGAAAAACAGATTGTGTTGCTTAGCCACATGTTTTTGTAGCTAAGTAAATTTTTCACATATTTGAATGCTTTAGGAAAAAGACCAAGTATGCTTTTTATATTAACCTTTTGGTCACTGTTCCAAATCTGGAACTCTCAGATTCAGTAACTTGGACTGGTAGTAGCTGTGGTAGCCATATGTTCTGGGTGATTTTAGCTCCTTTCCTGAATTTATCAACCTAAGAGGCAGAGAAGATTATTTGCCAGTGCTGATGTCCTGAGGAGGTGGGAATCATGTAGAGGGAACAACAGAGAACTGGGTCTTAATTGCTAATTCATGCAATTGATTTAATATGAATGGAGTTATAAGCAGCAGTAGGCTTTTGGTGTGTGTGTCTAAGAGCTATTCCTGTCTGCCAAAGCAGGTGTCCCCTTCTCCTGCTGTAAATAACAGCAGTGTAACTGTGCCTTTCCTTAGGGTTTGCACATCCATTGGAACAGATGACTGCAGGGAACAGCCAGCTCTGTACCTGTTTGTGCTGACTACCCAGTATGAAATTGGGGCTGTTTGTAAATACACTGGGTTTTGCAGCCTAAGTGCCAATTAACCAATCTTTCTAATGCCATGCTGCCTTTCTTCTCCCTCATCACTCCCATTCTTAATTATGTGTTCCGCTGTGCAGTACTGCAAGTAAATTGCTGCCTGGGATGAAACAATAAATTGTCCAAACTTTCTTTGAAGGCATAGATCCAGGTCGAGGTCCCGTGAACGCCGGTCTAGATCCAGAGATCGCGGTCGTGGAGGTGGAGGAGGAGGAGGAGGAGGCCGTGAGCGTGACAGGAGGCGGTCAAGAGATCGTGAACGATCCGGTCGATTCTGAGCCATGCCATTTTTACTGTATGTCTGCTAGAAAGTGTTGTAGTTTGACCAAACAAGTTCATAATGAAATTTTTTTTAAAGATGGGCTTCTGAATAAAAAATTTGTAGTGATACAGTATTCTTTGTGTAACTTGTTTCTTGTGGGGGGAGTCTTTTTAACTGTCATTCCTCTATCTTGGCAAATACCTGGATTAAGTCTGCCTGAGGGAAAGGTGGTAAATGTATTGGAGGAGCGCCAGTTTTGGTTTGGGGTTTTTTTAAATTTTATTCGGGTATAATTTGAACTGTTGATGAAAATGTGTGTGTATATAATATAAAATATTATATACATAGTAAAAATAATATACTGCTTAAGAAACAGTTACATAAGTTTCCCTTTTCTGCTAATGCTGTCTGCTTATTTAGGTTAGTTTAGGCACATTTAAGAGGAAGGCTGTGCGAAATGCATTTATTTACTGAGTAGAAACGCTTAGTTACAAAAAAATGTATGTTTGTTTGTTACCAGAAGTCTGTGCTCTGTCTATCAATGTGACTGTGGCATTTACAATAAATCCAATTTCTTGGTGTAAAATCTAAAGCCTATTTTCTAAGCACTCCGGAGTAGTTCAGTTGCTACTCCTGGCTGCCTATTTTCTAAGCACTCTGGCATAGTTGAGTGGCTGCTCCTGGATGTGCCAGAGTTCATAGTTCAGGTTTTTATAATTCTTGATTAAATTCCTTTCTTTAGCAGGAAAGAAAGTTGCTAGTGTAGTGTGGAAAAAATATTTTTATTGCAGTGATTCATAATAGGCAGGTGAGTGTTTTGTGAAAAAAACCTATCAAAATTAAGCTCCATGATAGAGAATTAAGCTACAAAATTAAGCTACAACATGATAGAGAAGTGCTGTTGAAGGAAATGCAAGGTCCTTAACCCAAGGATCAAATTTCTTAACTGATTTTTTTTTTCTAATCTATGCTCTCTCACCTGTCATTTAATGAGAAACATTTTGTTAGCATTCAAAGTCATAGAAAACTAATTGGATGCTAGTGGAAAATAAATTTTTTTTCCACCTTTCTGATAGTCTGGAGTATGATGAAAGCTAATGGACAGATGGCAGTGACTTCACGAATACTTTTATTTTTTTTTTGTGCTTGAATTGCACAATTGCTGAACAGCATAGGTTGTGTCCCAAAGTGTTAAAGCTCCAGTGGAAATGTTGGAATATCCTGAGAGACAGTTTGTACAATGATTGACTTGCAGTTTCACCTCATTCGTGTCTGCTTTTATTCAAAGTGTAACGTAGCAAGAACATTTGGTCATTGATGATATTTCTACAAAATAGAACTTTATGTACACAAAGCTGTGTAATAAAACATGACTTTCCAGTTGGGGAGAGAATTTGCTAGTGCTTCCTTAGTTCTGAGGCAGATAACTTGCTGAATGATAAATCTGCTCCTTTGTGATTCTTTTGAAAAAAATGGAAATAGGATACGGATGCATCCCATAGTCAGATGATTAATGAACCAGCTTCTTTCTGCCTCTTAAGTATAAAACCATTTTTCTCACTGGAACCTGGAAAGCAAAACAATACTGAAAAATGAGGTTTTCTAAATTAATCTGCTTTGCTGCTTAAACTAAATTCTTGCATCAGTTCAGTTTGAATTTTTTTTGTTCCCACTGGATGGTTTGGCCAACCAGACTTTGGAACTTGGTGTGCCAGGACCCTTTTTGAAGAAATCACTTAAGCAGTGAAGCCTGTCTCCACATGATGTTTTGTTGTAAGTACATAAATCAAATGATGCTTTAGTGAAAAAAATTTGAGCAGTGCCTGGCATTAAATGACTGAGCTGAAATGTATTTTTTCTGGGCATTAGGAATTTCACATTGATAATTTAGTTCTTAGTGTTTACAGGATATTAATCCAGTTCCATATTTCTCTTAAGTGAGATTCAGGATTATTGGTGAGCTAATTTAAATCTCAAATTACAAAAGGTGAGGATGTTTTTTGGTTTTTAAATAGTATCTAATACAATGTGGATACTATTTAAAAGGTTTAAGATTTGCTCTATAAAGCTAGTTTAAAAGTTATTTGTTCATAAACAAGTACACATGTGTCCCTGTAATGGGTTTAATCTGTTTATCAAAATCCTGTTTCACTGCAGGTATATTTTTGCATGAGCAGATAGTGGAAGGTTGATTTTTCTCTCTCCCCCATTACAATTCTACTTAAGAAAGCATTCTGTAATTCTGCCAAATGTATAATTTTATGATCTGATTGAACAGCTGCCCAAAAACTCCCCATGTAACTGGAATAGGTCGGAATGGGCACTGAAAGCAGCAGATTTTACTGGATACTCTTAATGGGTGCCTAGTGACAGCATTCAGCATATAAACTAAGCTCATGACATATCTTGTTAGATTCACCTTCTGAGACTGTGCTACCAGTAAAATTCATCAAATTTGAAATTTAAACTGCACCAATTTGGTTCAACATTTACACCTGATAGACCCAAGTGTTGGCTCACCAATACAAACCAAGTGGAAATCCTACCTCCCCCTTCTCTTGTTGCCCACAATGTCTTTAAGATTTGTTTTTTATCCCTCCTCCTCAAGGTTCCCACTTCTCAAATATTTCATTGTTGACTCTTCTGTTGAACAGTGGATCTTAATTTATGGAATTCCTTTACCTCAAATAAGTGACAGCATACAGGATTTTCTGAAGTCTGAGTCAATTAGGTTGAAACTGTTAATCCCAAGTGGCTTTCTCTTCTTTGTATTTGGCTCTTATTCTGTGAAAATGCTGCTTGTCCATGAATATGATGTATGTTGAGACTGTAAAACCAAATGGAGAAAACTTGTTCAAAATAAAGCCTTTTTTTATAAGAATCTGACAAAAATTATCCCTTTCCTTTAGATTGGATGCTGCTCTCTATCTAATGAGGACACAGACAAAAGTTTAAAATGCTTAGATTGTAAGCTATTTTTGAGCAATTCTTTGCCTTCTGTTTTTCAGATCTGGTGAAGCATGCCTTCAGCTAAAATAACCCCAGCCTTTCCATATTTACAAGTTGAATTTTAAGAGTGCAACTTGGGGTTAGGAGTTGGGAATGTTGGTTTGGATTCTTTTAATTGATAAGGTTTTCAGTTAGGTTGGTAAGGTCAGGAAGAACCTGCAAATTCTGTTGTGGTGGTCTGCAGAGGACAAGAAAGCTCATTTTTACAGAAGGAATTTGTTTAATTGAAAAAATAGGTAATCAAAGGGGGTCATTTTAAAGATTAGTCTTCCTGATGTTGCTCCATCCAGGCTGCAAAATTTTAGGTGTTAAAAGATTGTGCATCAGCACCTTAAACTGCATCTGCTGTCTTTAATACATTAGAAGTGAAACTGCTTTCATAGCAGCTGGGGAGGGTATGGGTAAATCATTTCATTCTCCAGACACTACTGCACTGAAGATTCCCTAAAAACAGTCCTGGTCAGGAAAAGTTCCAGCTGAAAAGCTGAACTGAGATGGTCTTTCTTTTTAGTAAAAAACTGCTGGTAAGGAAGTAATGGCTGTGTGGCAAGGCTGTCACAGGAGAGAACATTTGTAGCTCCATTTATCGCTGCAAGGCTGAAGCTGAGCTGTTTTACTGTACAGTCTTACCCTGGAGCAAATGGATTTCAATTTAAAAACAAATACCAAAATTATATCCAGATATTTGTAGAATAAATGTATCTTCACATTGAATTGATACATGGTGCTTTCGAAAGCCATCCACAAGTATTTCTGAGTTTATCCAATTAACTGGTTTTTTACAAATCATAGAATAATTTGAGTTGGAAGGGACCTTAATGATCATCATGTTCCAGCCCCCCTGCCATGGGCAGGGACACTTTCCATTAGACCAGGCTGCTCAAAGCCTCATCCAGCCTGGTCTTAAACACTTCCAGGGCCAGGGAGTGTGCAACTTTTCTGGGTAGCCCGTGTTGCACTGTCAGTGGTGAAAGTGACTCCGAATTGTTTTTATTTTTTTTTTGTAATTTTCATTGTGGTAAATGTATAAAAAATTCAGCATGTCACCTCAGCTGTGTAGACAGTCCCTCCTTGTCAGCACTGTGCTCTTCACTCAAAAACCTCTGATCCCGTTAACCTTTCATGTTTTATTTTTTACAAAATCACAACCTTAGCAAGAGGAGCCACAAGCGAGAGGATAGCACAGTCCCACTCTGCAGTCCTGTGGTTCTTCAGCAGCAGAGCTGCTTTAGAAGGTCCCTGTTTCCCTGCTGGTGGTTTCTGCCAGGAGTGGCATTAATTCAATTGATCTCAAGTTTCAACTGTAAATTGGATGTGTGGGATCGGGTGGGATGGTAGCAGCCAAGAGCCCAGGTCAGCTGCCAGCAGCCCGGCTCCGTAGCCAGCGGCTCGTTTGAGGTATCAAAGGCAGGAGGGGGCAGGGTGTGCTTATCTCTGACTGTTCAGATGCAAATGCCGACTTCTTGGTGCTCTGATAAGCATCGGGTACTTTTGCGTAATTTGTGTTGTTTCGGCGTTTGCTTTCCACCAAGATTGTTTTTTACAGGACAAAGTGGTGGGATGTGAGTGAGGGGTGGGCAGCAGCTTGTATGTGTGGCTGCCCCTTTGATCCAAGTGCTGTTAACAGCATTCTTCGAGCTGTTCCCACTAGGACAGAGACAATTACTGTGATCCAGGTGTTCTTTTGGGACAAACCCGTGTGTTAATCAAAGGTTTGCAGAACTTGTTTTGCCAAGCACTGTAGGCCTCTTCCAGCTCTGCATTTCCATGACTGCACATGGAGTTAAGTCTGGAGGAAAAAAAAAATAGTTTCTGCTCTGGTTGAGCAGCGAGACAAAGTGGGGAGAAGGGCAGTGGGGTGCAACAGAGTCTCCCTGCCTCCTTGTTTTTCAGGGAAAAGCCTTTAGTCTGCCAGGCTGAGGCCTGCTCTGCTTTTGCCAGCACCTGGCTTCATTTCAAGTCTTGCTACCTATTCAGCTGAATATTGGATGTGTTTCAGATCCTTCTCACTGTCTTCCTGGAGATGTCTGGGATTCTGGCCAGGCAGAGGGAGGGAGGGAGCTGCTCCCGCTGCAGGCTCTGCACCAGCCTGCTCCTGGGCCTGGGAGCTGTGGGAAGAGCTGCTGCTCCTCCCTTCTCTTCCACCCATTTTCCTTGAGAGCTAATACTGCTCCTGTACCAGAGAGAAATGAGAGAGAACCTCACAGATCAAAACAGCCCTGCATCTTTCATCATCCTTTCTCCTTCCTCCTCAGTGAACATGCAAAATGTTTGCTCTCGTGTTTTAGGAAAAGAGTCCTGGAGAGAGGAGTTGATAAAGGAACTCTAGGCAGGATGTGGAAAACTGATTTCTGGACCAAGCACCAGTGGAGAGCGAGCAGCCAGTCCTTACTGCCTTGGGGATTGCATGCAACATTAATTACTGCAGTGCTGGACTGGAGATGGGCGAGGGAAATTCCAAAGTCCAACAGATTAAAATCTGACCAAGTAACAGTCTCGTTAATGACTGGGTCATTTTTTCATTCTGCAAGAGTTTGACTTGTTATATTTTACCCTCTCGTGTGACCACAACTAAGAGACATTTAATTGCCTTCCTTGCTCAGTCTCCAAAGAGGTCAGCCTTTGGTCTCTTGGACAACCCTGGGATTCTCAAGCACACGTGTGGTGGCAGCTGTTACACCTCACTGCAAAAGCATCTTCAGCAAAGGGAATAGATCTGCAGAGCAAGCAGCAAATTATATTCTTTCTCCTTGTAGTACTTGTAGCTGATTTGAGCAAGGTTTCTGACAGTCTGTTTTCTCTTCTCTGACAACTTCACTTCTTTTCAGTCTTTACTCCTGGCACCTATTTCCCTCTATACCTTCTTGTGTTCCCCAGGCCACGTCACACATGGGCCATGTCATTCCAGGTGGGACACAGTCCCTCCCCACAGCACATGGGTGCTGGGAGTGCCATGTGTCCTGCAGGCTGGATCCCTGTTTGCTTAACCCTGTATAATGTTTGCTTTTTACACAACACAGGGCCTTGTTGACTCACATTGAGCCTGCCTGGCACTGTAGTCATCCCTTCCACTGCACACAATTACTGTCCAGGTAATGGGCACTTAAGCAGATTATTCCTCCTTCCTGGCTGCAAAATTTAGCACTTGCCCACCTTCCTATTTTACTTTCTCTTCTGATTTCTCCAGTCTGCCAAAGATCATTTTGAAGTATGATTCTGTCCAAATTATGGCTTATCCCATGCAGTTAAAATAAGGAGTGATTCTTTCTGGGCTGTGTTTTCCTCCCTTTGCATAAAAACATTGCCTTGAACTTATGCAATAGGCTTATGCTGTCCCTTCCCAAAAGGGCTCTGGCTACCACCAAAGCTCCATTGGTTCTTTTGGTGATTTCAGTTGCTGCCTACAAAAAGCCTTCTCCACTTGATCTCCTCCTTCAGTGATCTTAACCACAACAGCATTTACCTTTTTCTCCCCCTCTCTTTGATCACGTGAGGTGCTTTTCCAAGGCCTTCCTCTTCTCAATCTTTCAGTCTTCAGCATGGCCACTGATACAAGAAACATCATTCTCTGCTTGCCATTCTGAAACAAGCTGTTTATTTCCATGTTAATATTCCAGCTGGTGTCATATCCCTGCTAGGCTGATCAGCTCATAATTTTGCTTTTGTACCAACCCTCACTGTAGCTCCTCTTTTCCCTTGTGAAAGAAACCCAATCATTGCAGATCTCAGGAAATTGATTAACTGGCACTCCTTATGAAATTGGTGCTGATTTATGGGAATTATTCTCAAGGCTGGGATGAGGCGTAATCTGTGTCCCACTGCTTGGGCTAAATCCTAATAGAGCTAATTAGTGGTGTGTAGTCATTCCCAGCCACCATGATTGATTTTAATGGCTTTAAATGGCAATGGCACAGTGTGGGTTGGTGTTGCTGTGATCTTTTAAACCAGTTCATGGTGTATACCAGAACTCCCATGTAGTGGAGAGGGACTTTCCAGAAGAGCATGTAGTGACAGGACAATGGGGAATGGCCTTAAGCTGCCAGAGGGCAGGGTTAGATTGGATAATAGGAAGAAATTGTTCCCTGTGAGGGTGGTGAGGCCCTGGCACAGGTTGCCCAGAGAAGCTGTGGCTGCCCCATCCCTAGAAGTGTTCAAGGTCAGGCTGTTTGGGGCTCTGAGCAACCTTGGACAGTGGAAGGTGTTCCTGCATGTGGAAGGGAGATTGGAACTAAGACATTCTTTAAGGTCCCTTTCCAACCCAAACCATTCTTCACCTGGCTGCTGCCTTGGTGATGGAAATTTAATCTCGAGTGCAGAGCTGTGCTGCAGTTACAAATCCCTCTAATTTGCCTCACACATTATGTTCAGATCATTTCCAACACACTTGGCACTGTCACTTGGTCTTACAAGTTTCCTCTGAGGTGTCTGTCTTACATCTCTCAGGATCTGGCACATCCATCTGTGCTGATGATTCCATACCTCAACACCCATCTGCCTGAAGTTGCAGTGGCTGCTGCAAGGCTGGCACTTCTTCAGACAGAACAGCTGACTCAGGACCTCTTCCCCAGTCCCTCCTGAAAGGCATGAAAGGTATGGATATCCCTCCTTGGCAACAACTGCAGTTTGTCAGTGCTTGCACTCCGGTTCCAAATATTCATGGATTTTTGCACAGCTTCGTCTCATGTGTGCCCTGGCATCTCGAGGTTTCCTGAGACCCAAATCAAAGGCCAGGTCTTCTTCACATCACCATTTTCACACTCTGCATCCCTCTTGTGCCATCCCATAATTTAGCTGCACCAGATGCAAGCCACAATCTTATTCTGCATGTTTTTCCAACTGATGTTTTTTACCAGTGGGGCCAATGGTTACTTGTGCAAATGTCACTTTGTAGCATATTTCAGATGTAATTAAAGCAAACTAGGATTTAGAGTAAATAATTGTTCTGTTTAAGAACCCTTTTTTCGAGTAAAGTCTTCTGTAGTCAAATTGGAATATGGAGGGTAGGGAAAAAGCAGTTATTTCAATCAGAAATTGTATTTTGATGATCCTTGTGTGTCCCTTCCAACTCAGAATTTTCTGTGGTTCTGTAATTTGTGATTGATGTGGATGTTTCTCTGCAAGTTGTGAATTTTTAACAATGTAGTGAGACAGATGCTTCAGTGCCTCTCTTTATGGCAAGTGTAAAATATCTGGCTCTTCTCTTGATTTGTATTTAGTTGCTCAGTGTTTTTCCTGCATTTTTAAAACAAATTTCACCCCACAGTCTAGTCATGATCCATTTTCTTACCAGAGAGATGGACTCTTGACTTTTGAATGCTTAAACTGGTCCCTCAGCTTCAGAACAGTCACATCCAGTTGGAAAGTCCTTTCTGTCACTTTTACCACTTGATTAAAACATCCTATTTCTTACTTTTCCTATTTCTACAGCATGCAATACTCTCCAAATAGCTCTATATACTATATAGTATATGTGCACATGGAGACATACAGCTGTCTCAACTCTTTCAATGGCCTGAGACACATGGAACACTTCAGGGTGAATCTCATGTCCTAAAATAAACTACCTTGAACTGCTTTTCTCTGTATTGGTACTTTTTATAGATACAGAAGAAATTGCTGCTTGGACTTTCCAGAGCCACAGGTTGTGCTCTTGAGGAACTCTGGTAAGCCTTCTCAGTATCTTCTGCTTTCAAGCAAAGATTTCTGTGGAGTTTTTGTTTGTTTGGGGTTTTTTTTTACATTTCTGTTAGTTTGGTTTTTAATATTTTGTTTGGTTTTGTTGTGTTTTTTGTTTGTTTTTTAAATTTCTGCAGTGAGGTAATTTGCATAGAGTGTATTAAATTCACCTGCACGCTATGTTCTACATCATCCAGCTGTGTTCACAGCAGTGAGGATGCAGCTGTTGTGACACTGAGCTGTTTCCCAGGTGAATTCTCAGACACCCATCAGAATGGCCTTAGGCTGAAGGAGGGTAGGGTTTGAATACATATTAGGAAGAAATTCTTTACTGTGAGGGTGGAGAGGATCTGGCACAGGTTTCCTGAAGGTGTCCCTGGAAGTGACTAAGACCAGGTTGGTTGTGGCTCTGATCAACCTGGTCAAGTGGAAGGTGTCCCTGCCCATGACAGGGGGTTGGAACATGATGGTCATTAAGGTCCCTTCCAACCCAAACCATTCCATGATGCCCAGGCTCCCTGCCCTGAGATGGGCATTTCTAGGGTTACCTGCACCTCTCCCTGCTGTTGATGGCCTGGGCAATGCCTGCACAACCCCAAGGCCTTTTTAGGGGGAGCACCAGACTGCTGCCCCAGCCATGAAGCCCCTCACAGACACCTCAGATGCAGTGGGTGTTCTACCCCCAAACCAGAGAAGCAGCCACTGCCACAGGCTGTGCTCAGGAGCCACTGGCAGCCACATGTGTGTCCCCACTAGGGCCACTGCCCAAGGGGACATGAGTAAAACATCTTCAAAGGTGCCCTGGCAGAGCCCTTTCTCCAGGGTCACAGGATCAGTTAGCTTGGAAAACACCTCTGAGATCATCAGGTCAAACCTTTGACTGATCTCCACCATGTCAGCTAGACCATGGCACTGAGTGACACATGCAGCCTCTTCAGGGACAGTGACTCCATCATGCCCCTCAGCAGCCCATTCCAATCTCTAATCACCTGTTCTGTGAAGAACCTCTTCCTAATGTCCAACCTAAACCTCCCCTGGTTTGAGGCCATTTTCTCTTGCCCTCTTGCTGTTTGCCTGGGAGAAGAGGCTGACTCCCACCTGGCTACAACATGTCAGGGAGAGAGTGATAAGGTGATCCCTGAGCCTCCTTTTCTCCAGGTTAAACACTCCCATCTCCCTCAGCCGCTCCTTACAGGACTCGTGCTCCAGACTCTTCATCACATCCTTTACCCTTCTCCGGACACATGACATCACCTGAACGTCCTCCCTGAATTGAAGCGACCAGAACCGCACACAGTCTCTGGAGGCCCTGTGGGTAAACCCTAGGGGTTTCTCCCTGGATTTTCCTCAGCGATTTGGCTGGATATCTAGGACACTCCCGGACATCCCCGGACACTCCCAGGACGTCCCCGGACATCCCGAACATCCCAGGACATCGCCGGACACTTCCCGACATCCTCCGACATGCCGGAAATCATGGACATCCCCAAACATCCCGGGACATCCCCAAACATCCCCGGACACTCCCGGACATCCCCGAACATCCCCGGGCGCTCCGGTCCCGCGGCCGCATACTGCGCTCCCATTGGCTGGCTCGGAGTCGCCGCCGCCCCCGTGCTGACCAATCAGCGCTCGCCGCGCCGCTCCCGCCCCTCCGTGTTCGGCAGGGGCGGGNCCTCCGCACCTTCGTCCTCCTCATCATCTTCCTCATCTTCTTCATCCTCCTCATCTTTCTCATCCTCCTCGCAGTCACCATCCCCACCATCCCCACCATCCCCACAGCTACTGTGTCGTGGGCAGCGTCCAGATCGCGCGGGTGAGGTGGCGACCGTAGCGGAGGGTTGGGCGAGGGCCGCCGCATCCCGATGGCCACGCGTTGCATCATCCGCGGGAGCGGGATGTGGTGGGGAAAGAGCTGCGGCCGGCCGTGCCCCGCAGCCCAGAGGGGATGGAGGGCTGCGGACCGGAGCGGGTTGCCTACAGAGGCTGCGGAGCCTCGCTGAGTGAGGATATTCCAGAAGCGTCAGGATGCGGTGCCGTGCCATGTGCTCCAGGACGGCTCTGCTTGCGCGGGGAGGTTGGACCACATGCCGCACCGTGGTCCCTTCCAACCTGACGCGTTCTGTGGTTCTGTGCCACACGGCTGGGCTTCTGCTCTGGTTTGGTGATGCCGGGAAGAGGCAGCTGCGGGTCCGGGAAGCCCCGGAGCCGCCCCCGGGCGGTGCTGGCTCTGCTGCGGATGCTCAGGACGGGACGGAGGATGCCTGGGAGCGCCTCTAATGAGCCCGGAGCAGAGATGGACTCTGCTTTTCGTACAGGTTCACAAGTTGAGTTTGTGCCTTTTGGGTTTCTCTCGGGGTTTGGCACCGCCTCTCCAGCTGGCTTTTGCCCATTGTTCTCGTGGGTGCCGTGAGGTTCTCCGGCAGGGTTTTTTTGGCAACTCTGGCTGATGCACTGGACCATGACGCTTATGTTTTACATTTAATTTCATATATTCCCCATCCCCAATTGGGAGCGATCTGAACTGGACCAGGAATTGAGGGAGCTGTTCAGCAGCAGTTTTAATAATGCTCCCGGTGTCTTGAAGCAGCCACAACTTGAAAGACAAGTGGTTCTTCTGTTCCTGGTTGAGTATCCAGTCTGCTGTGTATCTCTGTAATCCTAAAGCCTTTGACCATGGAGGTTTTGGAGTGCTGGGCCCTGTTCCAGCAGAGTTGCTCACTCTGTGTGCCCTTGCCAGGAGTCTGTTTGCTGATTTGAGGTGCGAGAGCTTCGCGTTCCGCAACGCTTGCGCTGTGGGAAGGTGGAAAAACACAGAGCATGGAGGCAGGTGAAACTGGTGAACTCGTGTGAGAGAGAAAAGGTATTTTCTGGGAAACTGGGATCTGCTCAGAACCTGCTGTTTCTCTTCTGATCTCCACAGATGAAGCGTGCTTTAGGTGCCAGTGCAGACCCAGTACTGGGGCATTTGGACTCTGCATCCTTTTCCATACCAGCTGCTGGCCCTTGGTATCCTGTCATATCCTCTGTGTGGGACTTACCCAGCTTTCCTGAAGCCAGAGCGTGCTTCTAACGAGGGTGGTGGCAGCCAGGGTCATGAGTGACCCGTGTCCTGGAGCGTGCAGGCTCAGGGAAGTCACTGAGCTGGTGCTGGCAGCACAGCAGCCTGCCAGAGTGGCTGGCATGGGCTGGCCTCTGGCTGCTGGCCTGTGGCCTGCATGTGAACACAGGAACCAGGCACACAGCAGTGCCGTGCTCGTGGCTGCTCTGGGGATCCTGCTAAAATCTCTATGGGTACAGCCAGAGGGGTGGCAGCTGATATTTCCCACAAAACATGTGTTGGCCAAAAAGCTGCCTTCCTGCCCAGCTCTCTGCCAGCCTTTACCTGAGGTCCCAGGGCTAACAAAAGTTGTGAAGCCTTGCAGGAGGCACCATAATGCTGAGGAAGGGGTGCTGTGCTTCTGCCTTTCTTACAGACCTGGCCAAAAACTGAGCAGCTCCCTGTTTTTGTTATGCTGGGCAACTTATTTAATCTCTTGAGTCTCTATCACCCTACCTGGAACCCTCCTCTCCCTGTGCTTGGTGAGTTGGGCAGATGAAGAGCACTGCTGCAGTGCTGGTCCATCTCTGTGTGCTGAGGAGAGGGAACTAGAAGCAGGGAGACAAACACTGAAAGCTTCTGACAGCAACAGGTAAAATGCAGATAAAGCATTCTCCAGTCTTTAATGCTGCTGTGCTCCTGAAGACATAAGCCTTCACTCAGAAGAGAGTCCAGGCAGGGCTGGAGTGAACTCAGGAAATGGAGCTGTCAGACACCTGTGTGAGGGCTGCAGGCACAGCTTCCCTTCTTGGGAGCACAGCAAACTGAACACTCCCCTGTTCTCCCTGGCTGATTTCTAGAATAACAATTGCCACACCAGTGAAAGCTGCTTTGCTGCCAGAGTTTAATCTTTGCACTGTTACAGAGCTGAGGGCATTAAAGAACTGCCCCTTTCCTTTCAGAAAGTTATGAATGTGCCAGACAGGCTTTTAAAGCATGGTCATCGAGAGGACGTGGATGTGCTCGCCTGCTCTGTAGGAGAAAATGGAAATAAGACTTTGGATTCTTGAAGGATCTCTTCCTAGAGCCAGATGTTAATTCATTCTGCTGTTACTTCAGGTCACTTGATATCTCCTGACACAGGAGGGATGGTTGCTCCTGAGGAAGTAGCAAGGACACACACACTTACAGAAAAACCACAGCAGCAAAACAACCTAAATGTTTGACTTTCTCCTTGCTCTGTTTACAGTATGGTGTTTCCAAAGGCTGGATGGGTACTGCTGCCTCTGGTTACCTACAAAGATCCTACAGCTCTGTAAGACCCTGTGGTACTCAGGCTGAGCAGAACAACTGTTCTGCCATGGTTTATTTGTACCTGCTTAACATGATCGTTTCCCTTTCTCAGGCTGCAGCATAATGGAATTCTGTATCTCATCCTTCCCTGAGCAGTCACCCCTGGGGCCATCTCCCTCTGATTCAACTCTTACACCTGCCTTTTAGATAGCTTCATCTGTGCTCCAGGCCAGACTCCAGTTAATTTGGATGTTTAAATAGTGCAGCACATTAGTGCTGATACCACACACTGTGCACAGCCACAGAAACTGTAGCTCCTGACTCATCTGTGCAGTGAGTTCAGCTCAGGTTGCTCAGGAATTAATTTCACTCCCTGGCCTTCAGTCCTGTTCTCTAGGAGCTGAGAAATAGTTTAGGTCTTGAGTTCTTTGTGGAGATGGATCAAGGGGTGTGAGTCTTGCCCAAGAGACTTCCTGGGTCTTGTACCTCTGAATCCCCCTCCCCTTCATGACTTAGATTTAAGTGGCTTTGTAAATTGTCTTTCTGATTAATTTTTTTTCTTTTTTTCTTTGCCTTGTGTGATCTCCAGATACAATAGCAGGAGCTAGTCAGGATTTTCTAGTTAGACTCTACCCACACCCCCAACTTGTTTTGAGAGCATTCCCCTTTACAGGAAAATTAAATTCAGGCTGAGAGAATTTTTTTCCTGAAGATGGGCAGCTCTTCCTGCAGCTTATCTCCCTTGGGCTCTGCTGAGCAGTGTTCAGCTGCAGCTATAGAAGCAGAGTTGCCATCCTCCTGTCCTACCTCCCCAGAAAAAAAGGCTATTTTGGGCCTGTAGGGAGGCTCAGGGGGGGGGATTTGGATGTCCTAGACCATCTCTGACCCCTGTTTTGCTGAGGTTGTGTCACCTTGGGCTGTAAGCAATGAATTATGTTGCTTGAGGTCAGTATTTGGATTTTTGTTGGCGCTGCTTGTGTTTAGCTTTTTGTCCGTCTCCTTGTTTTGTTCAGAGTTGAAGCCCCATTACTGAAGCTGTGATCAAACATCAAGAATCCATTATAAAATATAAGAGAATCTCGCAGCTTACTTGAGGGCAATAAATAAGCTTTTTCTCAGTTTTTGCTGTTCAAGAAGTATTGGGACTTGCTGTTAGTAAATGATTAACTTTTTTGCCTTACCATAAAGGAAATGAGATGCTATTGCCTTGCCCAGTTCAGAGGGAATCCTCCAAAAGGCAGCTTTCTGAGAGCCATATTAATTTCTTTCCTGCCATCAATACAAAGAACAAATCTGTAAACCTCTTAATTTTTTAATTATTTTTTTTTTTTACTGCAATGAATTTATCCCTCTTTCATCTCAGTTTTTGGACACTCTTGAAAGACACTGAGAATTGGTGTTTTAAAGCTTTTAAAGCTTTTGTGCTCCTATTTTATGATAACATGGAAGCAGAACAAAATTTGCAGTTTCCTGTCTCTAAACCCTTGCTGCTTTTCTCCTGCATTTTGAAATAATTTGATCCTTTTTAGCTGGGCTTTGTTAATATTGTCAGTGTTACCTGTGGCAGAGGCAGTTGCTGTCTGTGTTCAGTGTTTCATGCCAGCTGTCTGAGGGAGCATGTGCCTCATAGGAAACCTTGAAACTCTTCCAGTATTTTTCCTTTACAAAAAATGATAATAATAATAATAACAACAATCAAAAAACCCCCAGAAACAAACTAAAAAAAGCCCCAAAACAACCAAAAAATACTGATAATCTGAACCAGAGTATCCTAGAAAGAGAAATGAGAGGTGGTTTTCTCTCTGGAACTGGAAGTAAGCTGATTTCTGGTAGCAAAGACAGGTTGGTGTTAGATTTTGTGTATTTGTGGGATCTTTGCTTTTTTAGACTGGTGTCTCACATTCTAAAAGGTGTCAGTAGTCTGACACAGGTTATAGTCCATCCTGGCTCTTGGGCATATATTAACCTGATTAAATAGGATTGTATCATTTTGGTGGTGTGGAAATCTTTTTATCCTAAAGGAAAATTATTTCAGGTCTTAGTCTGGAAAACTGATATTTTCAGAGGGTTTTTTTTTTTCCCTAGAGGAGAGCAGTTTAAATGCTTTAGGCATTTTCTTCAAACCAGCATGCAGGAAGGGCACTGGTGTGCCTGAGGCAGCAGTGGTTCGTGGCCCATGTTAACCTGCAGCATCAAATTCTAAAGGGCTCTGATGCTGTGATCCAGATTTTTTTATTCCAGTTTTCTCACCAGACCATCAACTCTGTGAGATACTAAATATGTGTTTTGTGTGCATCTGTCAGAAGGAGGATAAGGCCAGGGATCCTTTCCAGCACAATTCAGTAATGGAAAGAGCTGAACCTTGCTGCAAAACAGTGATGAAGAAAACAAATATTACAGGGAAAAAAACCTCTCATGCTTTCCAAGATTTCAGCCAGATTTTTGTTTTTAACTGATAGGAAACAGCCAAGCTCTGTGAAAAACTGGTAGATGAAATGAACTTATTGTTTTGTATTTACTAATTTCTGGAGCAGAAAGCTGCTAGATGTATGAATTCCTTGCTGTGTTTGTTACATGCAGCACAGCATACACAGTATAGCTGTGTATACAACACTAATTCATTTTGGATAAGAATATGTGAAATATTGCTCTCCTCGAGGGTGGAGAGTCCTTTTTTCTTGGCTAAAGCCTTTTCCAAACTTGTGTACAGGGTCTTTTGGGGACAGCACCATGAAGCCCCTTCACCCTTTGTGTCTGTAGGACTGTATGTCCTGTGAACTGAAGTATTTCCTATTACTTCTTGTGGCTTTCAAGCTCCTGGAGCTGCAGAATGTCTAATAAAAGATGTTTTGTGCTTACTTTCTGGCTCTGGGCTGTGGAGGACAGAGCAGAGCAAAGATCAGGATAATGCAGGAGGGGCAGGGTCAGGAGACCCCCCTCAATCTTGCACAGTACCTCTGCTGCATGATTTATTTTTAATCCTGTTTATAGAAGTCATCTTGTTTTGCAGCTTCATTTTTTTTTCCTATGAGAAAGATGTGTGTGTTTTGCCCCTGTGAGAGAGTTTCCTGACAGTTTGGGTTTTTTTTTAATTTCTAACTTGTATGATCTGCAGCTTTGAAGAGGATTCCAGTCTTGTGACCCACAGCAGTTGCTCTCCTGAAGAAAATCCAGTTTCCTGTGCCACCACTCCCACCAAAAACCATGGAGAAGTTTGTATCAGAAAGGCCTGTTCCTGTGTCTAAGGTACTCACAGATGTTTGCCCATCTTCCCATCATCAGGATTTGGGAGAGCCCTGTCTGCTTCAGGGAGATTTCTCGGTTGTTTTGCTGAAATTCTGTGGAGGCAAGGGATTAATAAACAAAAATAAATATAATAAACTGAAGGGATTAATGCTGGCAGTACTGGAGTGAAAGTGCAGGCTGAAAAAGGGGAGAAATTTCCAGTTTTATCAGAACCTCTTTGGCTGGAGAACTTTTCAGGGAAGGGCCAAGACCAAGAGGTTTCAAGGCCAGGTTGGATGGGGCTCTGAGCTGCTGTGGAGGAAGGTGCTGTTGAAACCTTCCTGGAAGAGTTTTCCATGAGCAGCTGTAGCAATGCAGAGTCTTCTGGCACAGTTTTCTAATGAGACACCAAGCAGTGTTACTGTATTCCAGTCTGCTTGGAATGGGGAGGTTTTATTTCTGAGAGCTTTTGGTGTGGGAGGATTGTCTCCCATGAGAATAGTCCTGGGTTTTTTTGTATCTGTGGAGGCTTGTCACAGTGAGCACATGTGTGTTTAAATTATCTTTGTGTAGAGCACTTGTGGTGAGATTTTGCTTCCAAACTCGCATTGCAAGATTCTTGTGTTGGTGGTAAGGTTTTGGCAAATCAAGATGACGCTGAAACACTTCCCCATCCTCACAGCACTATGGAAGCATCAACTAATTTTTCTTTTCTTTTTTTCCTCTTTTCCTTCTTCCTTCCCCAAGAATGAAATCCCTAGTCTTCCTTCCCAGAAGAAGCCAGATACAAACTCATGCCCTCATGCACCTGCCAAAAATTTTGTCTCTGGTGGGGTGGACACTGAGAACCACAAGGCTAATGAGAAGGAAAGGCAGTGGATCAGCCCTGACACACCCAGCAAATGCACCTGGAAGCTTGGGAAACCCCTCTCTGCCTCCCCCCATCACCATGCCACCCTGTAAGTGTTATCTTATTTGCTGATTTTCAGCACGAATCCAGGCCTGATTAATCCATGTTTTGGATCAAGGACCTGATCTTGTGAATTTGTATCCAATGGATATTCCTTTGAGCTAAAATAGCTAAAATAACCAGCCTGACAAAGGAGAAGGAGAAAGCTGGTTGAAATAAAAAGCAGTGAATGCTGTGTGGTTGTTGTGTGACCCTTCTGTGAGTACACTGACTTTGTTTGTGTTTGTTCCAGGCCAGAGCCTCCGAAGATCCTGCCAAACATCCTGAATAAAGTTGGCAATACACCTTTGGTGCGGATCAACAAGATTGGGAAGCACTTTGGGCTCAAGTGTGAACTCTGTGAGTTGCTGCAGGCAGAGAACAAACTAAAAAATACTGTTTCAGAAACTTGGGTAGCTCGGGTTAGTACTGTCATGTAACCTGGCCACACGAGTGCAGGTAATTAGCAGGAAATGGTGAGGAAAAATTCCTGGTTTTCCTTGGCAGATTATCTGGTTTTTAGGATTTGGTCATCTAAAACATCTTTCAGTTTGTACCTCATGAGAACAATTCCTGCAGCTTTTTCATTTCTGTAGAAAATGCAAAATGTTTCTTGTAGAAAATAATTTTTTAAATTTAAAGAAGTTGTGTGATGTTTTTGCCTGCTTCTCCTATTCAGAGTATTCATCAGTGAGTGCAAAATGCAGCTCTGCAGTTATCAATAAAGATTACTGAAAGTGATTAATGGGGTGAAACTGTCAGTGAATGTTTTTTTTTTTGTTTGGTTAAACACAGTCATACTGAAGCTATTAGGAGGTTCTGATCAGATTCTTGAAAGGTGATGAAGGGATTAATGCTGGGAGTACTGGAGTGAAAGTGCAGGCTGAGCATGGGGAGAAACTTCAGTGTGATCAGAGCTATTTTGGCTGGAGAACTTACCAGGAAAGGGGCAAGGCCAGGTTGGACAAGGCTTGGAGCAACCTGTTCTGTTGGAAGGTGTCCTTGCCAAGGACAGGGTGTGGAGCTGGATGAGCTTTGAAATCCCTTGCAGCCCTGCTGGTTGTGTGTTTGCAGTGGCCAAGTGTGAGTACTTCAACGCCGGGGGCAGCGTGAAGGACCGCATCAGCCTCAGGATGGTGGAGGATGCAGAGAAGGCTGGGATCCTGAAGCCTGGGGACACCATCATAGAGCCAACCTCTGGGAACACAGGTAGGGGGATGGAGAGACTGAGGAAAGTGTGGAGGAAGTGCTCTGGTGGCTCTCCTGGAAAAGGCAGGTTTGAGTCTGCAGCCTGTGCAAGGCAGGAAGGGAATCTCTTCCTGCCTGGGTGGTGCAGGGAGCAGTGCCTCTTCCATCTCACACAAGGAGCAATCCTGCAGTGTCCTGTGCTGAGCAGATGTGCTGGTTTTACATTAATTAATAGATGGGAAGGAGTTCTGCTAAATTGCAGAGCCTCTTTGCTTTAAAAGAAAAGAAGTGCTAGGCCAGACTCACAAGTTTTTAGGAATTCAAGTCAGAAATTATTGTGGAAAAAAGCACCCATTAGGCTGGTATGAATCTGGATCTTCTGCTTCTTTCTGTTGGGGAAGTCCCACAGTTCCTCTGCCAGGTTTGAGGAACAGCCCTTTCCATGCTGATGCAGCTGAGGTGGGAGATGAGCTGCATCCTTACAGCACTGCCTGACAGAGCCCCCCTGCATGCCTGGATCCACATCTCCTCCTTGGAGGACTGGAGGAAGGAGCAATCCCCTAAGTCAGGGGCCAGGACAGAGCATCTGGTGATCTGAGCAGTCTGGAGTTAACTCTGGGCTCCTGTGACACAGTTGTAATTATGTGAACCTGCTCTACTCATGGGGAGTCAAACACACCTGGAATGTTTCCCCTTGAGTCACATACAGAATACATAATATAGTTAAACAGAAATAGTTAAATAATACACTGCCTCCTCTGAGGAGGTTCATGGGGTGAGCTACAAGCTGCTCTCCTGCCTCGTGTTCAGGAGAGTTGTCTGGTCCTGTTCCTAAATTCTTACACCCACTGCTGCTTTGTGACAGCCACAGCCAGGCAGATCTTTATTCTGCAGATCTTTATTCTGCAGATCTTTATTCTGATGTTACTGGAGGGACTGGGGGGCTGAGCTGATCTGTGACCCCAGCCTGCAGCAGAAAGCTGGGAAGTTACATCTGTTGCTGTTTGCTCAGCAGCTGCTCTGGGGAGGATCAGGGGGTTCTGGGGGTGTTCAGGGAAGCTGAAACCTTTGTGAGTGTGGCTGTATCTCCTGCCTGAGCAATGGCATGGAGTGTAAAGTACCCTTGTGTGTTGCATTCCTCCAGTATCCAAGGTTTTACCATGGCATCCCTCTCTCTGGGTCACTACCTGATAAATGATTCTCCTTGCCACAGAATCCAAAAAGCCAGAACTGAAGGAAATACAGGACAATTACTCCAGAAAGCTGATTTTTTTTTTGTCACATAAGAGCAAAGACCAGGGCACACAGTAACCTGAGAGAATTGGTTTTTCCTCTCTACTGCTCAGAGCTACTGAGTATGTTGAATGTGAGAGATAATGTGTTCCATTTTTATCCTCTCTACATCCCAGTTCTCCTTCAGCCAAAGTCCTGTTTTGATGTTTGCTGTATTTCCAGGTCAGTAGCAGAAAGTACAGAGTATTAGAGTTGAGGTCTGAAAATCCTTTCTTCATCACAGTCTGTAAGGGAGATCTGGATGACTTCTCTTCAGCCTTTGGCTTTAGTGAGGCTGCTGCTGTCTTATTTATTTTTGTAGTGTATTTGGGCGTCCATGTTTATCTATAATATACTGAGAAAACTTCCCCTTCCCAATATATTAAGCACTACTTGAGTTGTTTGAGGTGTGAGTTATGCTTCTCTTGCAGGAACAGTTAAAGATTACTAGGGTGGGTTTTTTTCTCCCCTGTGCAATCCACACAAAAACAAAGCCAGCTTTGAACAAGCCTTTGAAAAAGTATCTGTGTAGGATGAGTTGCATGTGTTGGTCCTGTGGTGGCCAGAAGAGCAGGGGAGGTGCAGCCTGACCTTTCACACCTCTCAGCCAGCCTGATCAGCTCAGCCTGTCCAGCAGAGAGGTGATCTGATAGCAGGTGTAAGCTTCTCTTCCACAGGGACAGCACTTCTGAGCTCAGCTCTTCAGGTGCAGGCAGTGACCAGGCAGGAATTAGGCTGGAGGCACAGATTTTCAGGGTGCTTCACTGTGGTAGCAAGCTGACACGGTGTATTAGAGCCTCAAACCCCAACAGCACCTAATAATTTATTTTTAGACAGGACTTTAGTTTCAGCACATTGCAAATTGGGATTTATGCAGAACTGAGTCAATAGAGGCTCTATGGACCTTTTGGCAGAATCAAAGTGATTCCTCTAGTCTCCTCTGGCTTAAAGAACATTCCTTTCCCAAATTACTTCTGGAAAAATGAACCGGGTGAGACAGGAGAAAGATGATGTGCATGTGGTAAAGCTTTGTTAAAGTTTCCCCACCCTTGGCTAAACTTTCTCTGGGCTGTGAGCCGCAAACAAGTATCAGCGTCTGTAAAACCCAACAGGCAGAAACACTCCCTTTGCCCCCACTCTTGAGACACTCCATTCAAGCCTCTGGTGAAAATCTGATGGAAGCCAGGGCGTGCCAAAGCTGGCACTGTGGGTTTTGTGCTTTGCTGCTGCTCACTGAGGGCTCTGCGTGCCTTTGCTTGCAGGGATCGGGCTGGCCTTGGCGGCGGCAGTGAAGGGTTACCGCTGCATCATCGTCATGCCAGAGAAAATGAGCATGGAGAAGGTCAGAGCTGCCTCTGTTTTCAAAAATTTCAAGATAAAACATGTTTGCACTCGCAGAGTTCCTGGTGCAAATGAGTGCTGGGGCTTCAGCAACAAAGGTGCAGGCTTCTGGCCAGGGAAAATTCTGCTGAGGTACTGTTGCCAGTGCCCAGAGAAATCCAGGCTGGCTAGCCATGGATGGAAAATGTCTGTCAGACCCATCCCCACAGCACTGCTGCTTTGAAAACTCCCATAACTATTTTAAATACAGATGTCAAGATAACCTGAGCTTTGCCTGGCACATTGAAGGGGTTACCTCTGCCCCAGGTTAGCTGTTCCTCACTGAGCAGAGGGTGAAGGAAGACAGTGCTGAAGCTCTGAATATTGTGCAAATATTCTGGTCTCGGGGCTGAGTGTGAAGGGAGCCTGTTGAGGGGGTTCTGGGGGGTTTGTGACCACCTTTATTTGGTGCAGGTAGATGTCCTGAGAGCTCTGGGTGCTGAGATTGTGAGGACCCCAACTACAGCCAGATTTGATTCTCCTGAATCTCACGTGGGAGTGGCCTGGAGGTTGAAGAATGAAATCCCCAATGCACACATCCTGGACCAGGTGAGAGCCGAGGTGTCAGAGGTGCAGGTGTACCATGGAGGAGGCTCAGTGGTGTTCTGGGTTGTCTCTTCAACACTCTCCATGTGTCTCTCGAGGAGAAGATGCCCAAAATCTGGGGCTGGAGCTGAGCAGTCACCACATTGTAGGAAAGGAAGTTTCTACAGTCACTAGAGAGCAGCAATGAGCTGGTGTTTGTCAGAACTGCAACACTTATAGTGTCTATTTCCACTGAGTTGGCAATCCTGTGAGGATGAATGGACACAGGGATCATGCTGCCAAGAGTGCTGTCCCACAGACAGGACTGATTTTGGCACGGGAGGGTGCTGGTACTTCAGGACTGCACCTAAATTAGGTCACTTAGGAGGCCTAGTTCCAGATAACACCCAATGAAATATTCTGCAGAGAGTATGTTTAGGTTTGTGGGGCTTGGGGATTGTTTGAAATGTTTTTGAACTCCCTCAAAATGTGATTTTTGTATTTCTGATCTGTTTTGTGGATGATGTCTTTCAATTTAGTACCGCAATGCCAGCAACCCCCTGACACACTACGACACCACAGCTGAGGAGATCCTGCAGCAGTGTGATGGTAGGTCTGCCCTACTGCTAAACCCTCTCAAAGAGCCCCTGGTGGTGCCCTGTTGTTATGTACTTGGAGAATGAGACCTCAGATGAGAAAAGCATGGATTTTGATAAAGCAAACCCCATACACGTGCTGTGTGCCGTTAGATAGTTCCCTTATTTCAGTAGTGATTTTTTTTTCCCATTAAATAAGAATTCTTTGGTTTTTGGACTTCTCTGCCTGTGAGCAGATGAAGAAAGCAGTGGTGTTTAAGTTACCTTAAAAAAAACCCAACCCATAGGTAGACTGGTATGGAATAGGGTTGTTCTTTGATCACAAATACAGAAATAGGTGTTTTAACATTCCCAGAGCAAATACTCCAATACACTGGAAGCAGCTCCACTTAGGAGTCCTCAGGAGCACAAACTGCTCTGTGTCACAGCTGTCACCAGCAGGACCCTCTGGCTCTGCAGGGCTCTCTTCAGTGTTGGCTCTGGGCAGCTGAGCACCAGAAGCAGCAGAGCTTCAGCTGGGCTCGTTCCTCAGCACAGGAGTTGGTTTGAGAGCTGCTGCAGACATTCCCTGTGATGCTGCAGCCACATGGGCATTTCCATAGGGGACAGAAGGGAATCATACAGAAGGCTCCAGACCTGTCTTATTAAACAGTGCAGTTTACAACTGGACCCTCTGATAAGAAAATCAGCAATTAAATTAATTTGCATTAAGGTGAAGACCACGTGAAAGGTTCTCCTCCCTCCTAAAACTTGAGCTGTTCAGAGGATTTGGCTTGTCTTTCTGTGACAAACTTTGAGTTAAAGTGAGTACACTTTTACAAGCTGCCATTCCACAAACTGAGAATCCAGATGAATTCAGTATTTAAGCTTTTTGTTTCTATTTACTTCCCCTTACAGCCCAGGCACTGTTCAGTTACCCGTGCTTGGTGGGGTGTTATTCTTTTGGCTGGTAAGCAATTGATTCTTTGTGTGAATTGGTGACCTTTAAAAAAAATCAGGGTTTTTTTTTTAATTAACACAGCTGTTATGTGGATGCACCAGAGAAGCTGTAGGTGGTAACACAGGGATGAACTATCACTCACTCTGAGTGCCAGTGACCAAAACATTCTTTTTCACATGAAAATGAGGGAGTAGTTGTATTAACATTTCTTTCCAGGGGTGCCTACCCCTTGCTCTTGGCACTCACTCAGTTAATTAACAAACATAATGGGCTGCTTAGTTTGACTTAGAGAATGAATTATCTGTATCAGCAAATACAGTAACAGGAAAACTGCAGCTGTCAGCTCTGTGGGCTACCTCCAGCTGTGTCCAAAGTGCCACAGAGTGGTGCTTTGCCAGGCCTCTGGGTGGACACTTCAAAACCCTAGTTGGAGAAAATGATGACTGAGCAATGCAGTTTCAAGGCAGGTCTCACAACAGCCCCCGGGAAGCAAAGACCTTTACCCTGCCCTTTTCAGCCATTTTGTGCATTTTTGTTGAAGAAAGTCCATCCTTAGGTGTAAGTGCACTTTCAATCCATCATTCTGTTGGAGATTTCACACTTCTCTCCCACACCCTTAAACAGGAAAGGTGGACATGGTGGTGGCCACAGCTGGCACAGGAGGTACCATCACTGGCATCTCCAGGAAGCTGAAGGAGAAGTGTCCAGGGTGCAAAGTAAGTGACAAACCCACTGCTTTCCTCTTTAGTGTCTCCTCAAACTGCTCCCCTTGGCACATCCCACTGCTTGCAAGCCTGCCCTGGGTCTCTCTGGGAAGCTCTTGGGTGTTCTCAGTTTAAAGGTAGTTCTGGCTGCAGAGGGGGTTCCAGAGTGTCTGAAATCATCATGGCTGTGGTCCCACTGGTGACCAGAGTTCAGGTTTGGCTCAGCAGATGACTACTGACCCTGAGATCCCTCCTGGGGTACCTGGGAAACTTCCTTCTCTGGTGTGTGCTCTGCAGCCCTGAGTTTCCTCCCTGGCTGTACCTTCCCCAGCTGCTCTGGAGCTGCTGAGGTTTTGTCCAGTGGAATTGTCTCTGCACATACCAGCCTGTGTGTTTTCCTGTGTGATGTGTTAGATTTCCTCACAGAACTTGGGATCTTGCTTCAACCATGACAATTTTCCTACACTGGCAGGAAGTGGTAAAGAAAATAAAACCGATTTGCCTGCACTTGGCACAAAATGGTTTGTCTGTAATGATGCCTGCCATGTGAATGAAGACAACCTTGTCTCAGGGAAACCCTGTTTTCTGTTTAAACCAAGCAAAACCTGTGTAGAGCAAGCCATCAGTGTCCACAGCCTGAGGAGGTGGGATGGGATTCCAAGGGGAAAAAAAGCATTTTTCTCCCAGGGGAGGTGAATGTTGCCAGGAGGAAATGAGCAGGAGAGCAGGTTGGCTGTGTGCCACCAGCAATTGTGACGAGGCCAGTGCTCACAGGGGCTGTGCTCTCCAAAGCTGTGTGTCTTGGTGGCCTGAGTGGAAACTGCTTCTCCAGATTATAGGTGTGGATCCTGAAGGCTCCATCCTTGCTGAACCAGAGGAACTGAACAAGACTGACAAGACAATGTATGAAGTGGAAGGAATTGGATATGATTTTGTCCCCACAGTGTTGGATAGATCTGTAAGTCACGCTGCTTGGTTTACTGCCCTTTGCCCTATGCTGAGATGCAGGACTGAGGTTAAAGACAGAGGAAGAACTTGGGGAAGTATTTATTGGAGCTGAAATGGAAGGGGTAGCAGACAGAACTATTCTTATTCTTTCCATCAGCCCTTGAAAGGCTTCTGAACTGGCCACATGGGTTTTACAATGCCAGGTCAAAACTCTGTGAGTAGATAAAATTTTGTACGGACACTTATTTTTGTGCTTAAAAAACACCCAAAAACCAATTGTGAAACACACACAATAAAAATAAAACAGACACACAACAAAGAACACAAACTTACCAAGCACAAAAAACAAACAAAACCTCGCAGCAGAGCATGCCAGCTCCTCCTGGACAAAGTGGTTAATACCATGTCCTGAGCAGAGCCTGTGTCCCTGGGAGGCCTTCCAAGAGGGGAGGAAGCTGATGCTGCCTGAGGCTGACTCACAGCAGCCTGCTCTCACAGGAAGGTTCCAATAAGGAGTTTTTTGTGCTGATGTGATCGTCTTACCTTGGCAAAAAACCCCACTTGGCATCTGGAGGAGGATGGAAACCCTGGGCTCAGTAGGGCAGCTGTTCCCTCAGAGAGGGACTGAGTTCACGCTGGTTGTGTAGTTCCCCTGTCCCTCCTCATTTAAACAGAGCCTTGTTTCTGTCTCTGCCCCTCCCCAGACAGTGGACCAGTGGTACAAGAGCAATGATGAGGAGTCATTTGCCTTAGCACGGATGATGATCCGCGAGGAGGGGCTGCTGTGTGGTAAGAGCAGGCGGGAACCCTCTGCCTTTCCCTGAGCAGTCTCTGGGAGGCTGAAGCCTTGTGCAGATCACAGAGACCTCCTTCCACTTCAGAACTTTTGCTCATTGCTCTGGCCTCCTCTGCACTTTCTCCTCCTCTCTTCTGATCGCTTTCATTCCGTGCTTTGACGTTTTTGCCCCTGCTGTGTGCTCTGCAGGTGGCAGCTCGGGCAGTGCCATGTCTGTAGCTGTGAAGGCAGCCAAGGAGCTGAAGGAGGGTCAGCGCTGTGTTGTCATCTGCCCTGACTCCATCAGGAACTACATGTAAGGACCTGCTGGTTTTCTGTCTGGGAGAGGGGTGAGGGAGCCCCTTAGGCCTCGTAACACCCAGTTATCCCAGCAAGGAATGTCTCTGGGGCACAAGTTCTGAGCTGTCTCTGACAGGGAGCAGGGAGATCTTTTCCCTCTTAAAGCTGAGCTCTGATTTTAGTAGATAAGCATCACTGGCTAGGATTTTTCACAACAAAGGCCTTGCATTCACTGTATTATTTGTGGGGGATCACTGGTTATCCTGTACTTGGAAGGGTTCCTGTGCCCACAGCAGGATCCAGCAATCCTGCAGCAGCCACATCAGGGTGAGTTTGCAGGTGGAAGTGTCAGGGCTTTGAGCTGTGCTGAGAGGTTTTTCTCCAACCACACTGAAACATAGCCCAAAACATGGTATTTTTAGCTGAGCTTCCTGTCTTCTCCTGCATCCAGCTCAGTATTAGACAAATAGAAGCTGCAGACAGACACATCTTCATTCCAGACTGGGTCTCTATCATATTCCAAGGGGCTGCTGCTGTTGGAGCTTTTTTTCCTATGGGATTCCTTTTTCTTCCCATGAGTATTTCTCCTCCATGTCCCTGGCTGCTAAGCTTGGATGGCAGATGATGGTCCATTTCCAATTAGACTTCAGCTATTGGTGACTGTGAGCTGTGAACAGTTGCCTCTGTTTGCTGTCAGATGTTCAACCCTTGCTAATGAGCTTTTCACTTCCTGGTGCTCTGCAGGTCCAAGTTCTTGAGTGACAAATGGATGATTCAGAAGGGGTTCATGAAAGAAGAAGACCTTGGCAACAAACCTTGGTAAGCCTGTCAGATCCATTTGGATTTCCAGCAGTCTATTCAATCGAGTTTATAGCAGTTGCTAATTTAAAGCTCATTTCAATTTACACTTCTCCTTTGATTTAGCTGTTCTTCCATGCTATTGTTTTGATGTATAATTGCAGCTACTAATCAAATCTGCTTTAATTAGTTGACATCCTTCCTTGAGTTGTATGGCAGCAGAAGAAAATTTGGTACTTAATGATTGTTTTTTCAAATGAAAAGCGTTATATCTGGAATTAAAAAAAAGAAGGATATATACAAAGAATCCTTCCAAAATCAGAGTTCATGAGTGCAAAGCACTGCAAGTCTACATAGGTAGAAGGGAATCTTCCCTAAGTTGTTGCCTGTGACTGTAAATACAGATAGGTCTTGGAGTAGGAGCACAAAATTTTCCTTGTGAGAGACAGATAATGAAATTGAGGAAATTAGTGCTCTCCCCTGACTATCTGTAATCATATAAATCAGATGAAATGAAGAAAAGGGTTTTGATTTTCAAGCCTTCTCACACTTCTGTGACATTCTGATATTGGGAATAACACCTGAGAGCCCTGAAGCTTTATTGACTCTGGCTAAATCCTGACTCTTCCCTGCAGCCTTCTGTCATTCCTGTGGTGCTGGAGGCCACTGTGCATGAAGGACTGGTTCTGTGTCCTCCATAAGACTTGCATGGGTTTGTTTTTCTTTCCATCCCCAGGTGGTGGAACATCAGTATTCAGGAGCTGAGCCTCTCTGCCCCTCTGACTGTGCTTCCAACTGTTACCTGTGCAAAGACTGTGGAGATTCTCCGGGAGAAGGGATTCGACCAGGTACCAGTTGTTGATGAATCTGGGTATGTCCACATCTATCACTCTTCATCCACATGTCTCACTTCCCTCAGCAGGTCCTCAGGGATGTATTTTCAGTGCTTGCTGGAAATTCAAGGTCTTCTCACTCATCCTTTTTCATTTATTAACGCAGTTCAGAAATGTTGCCTTGAACACACCAATACTGGACTTCGTGTTTTCATACCAGGACCGTCCTGCACTTCACATGATTCTGATGATTATTATGATCTACTTATTCCTTGTGTCTCTGCAGGATAATTTAATTTCTTTTTACAATACAAGTTTAACTTAAAAAAGCAAAAAAAAAATCCTATTTAAAACAACCAACCATAACAGAGCTTTCAGAGGGCTTTTTTGCACCCTGTGTTACAGTGCATGCTGCAGTGACCCCCTGTAAACCAGGGTGTCCCCAGCAAGCTGGAATATGCTTTATCACCCTGCAGGTCTCTTGCAGACAGGCTGAGCACTGAAGAGTTGCTCAGTTGTGCTGGCCTGAGAGATGAATTGTTGTAGATCCTCATAGGGAGAAGGGAAATGACCCAAACTGGGCTGAGCTTGTATCTGGCTGTCACACCTGTCAAAAGGACAGATGAGAATGTGAGAAGATGAAGTAATTTGTGCTTTCCAGAAGCCCTCTGAGACTGCAGGTAGCTCTCTCCAGTTGCAAGGAGCAGAGATGAAAAGGTCCTGGTGCTCAGAAGGACCCACAGCACCTGCTGCCTTGTGTGTGAGTCTCCAGAACCTCTGGGAACTGCACTCTGCCTCCTGCAGACACACAGAATCCAAGAATACCTTTGATAATGCTGCATTATTACCATGAAGTAGCTGCACTGAGTCCTCCAGGCTGACTGGGAGTGGATCCTTTTTTCTACAGGAACACTTGAATCATTTGTGTTGTTTATCCCTATCTTGTCTCTCCTTCCCCAGGGTGATTCTGGGCATGGTTACCCTGGGTAACATGCTTTCCTCACTGCTTGTTGGAAAAGTTCAGCCTTCTGATGAAGTCAGAAAAGTAATCTACAAGCAATTTCAACAGGTAGGCAGGTATATTCTGCAGCTCCTGGTTCTCTGGTTGCAAGTAGCAGAGTAGGTGTGCTAACACTACACAGGCTGGGTGAGGATTTCCTGGGACCATGCCAGCAGCTGTTATTGAGCACAGAATTTTCTTTTAAAAACATGGAATGCTTGACTTAGTTTTCATCAGGATTTAAGTTCAAACACTGTCCCAAAGTGGATTAAGTGCTGTGTTCTGGAAGTGTGTTTAATGCTTCTGTTCAACCTGTGAGCCACTCAAGGGTGCTGGTTCTTTGTGGACAAATGTAAATTTATTTTTTCCTCCCCAGACAGATAATCCTGCATCATGGGGAAATGTGGTGTGTAACACAACTGCTTAGTTCATGTTCTCCCTCATTTGGGCACCTTGAGAGGCTCTGGGGCTGGTGGTGTGTGATGGTTTCTGTGGCTGCTCTGGTGCTGGCTCCATCAGCCAATTTTCTGCACTTATGAGGTTGTGGCTCTTGCCATGGGTGGCTTGAAGGCTTCTTCAGTAAAGAACAGCTTAAACCATTTCTTTTCCTTGTATTTCTGATATTTTCTTGGTGGAGGCTGGGAGTGACACAAGCTGTGGTACTGCTGACTCTTAATTAAAATTGGTTATTTGCCATTTGAATTGATGGGTTAATGGAGAAACGTGATGGAATGCACAAGACCTCAGAAGTATTGTGGATTTTGCTTCTCTTACCACTTCAGTCAAGCTGATTTGGCTTGTTTATAAGTGAAATTGGTAAAATCTGTGTCACCAAAATGACTTCTGGTGTCTTACACGGGATATCAAATAAAGGGCTTGGCCTGTAAGCCAGGGCAGAGGTACATTTTGAAAAGATGGATCTTTTGGCTTTTTTAGGTTGCTCAGAAAGGTTGTGGATTTCCCATCTATGGAAGCATCCAAGGCCAGGCTGATTAGGGCTCTGAGCAACTTGAGATAGTGGGAGGTGTCCCTGCCCATGGCAGGGGCTTGGAACTGGATTCTCTTTAAGCTCCCTTCCACCCCAAACCACTCTGTGCTTTTATAACATGGGCAGCCTGCTTTGGTAGGATCACCACAATTATTTTATGGTAATCTCATAGAATGAAAGCAGAATGGTTGGAGCTTTTTTGAAAGTCCCTGGTACAATTGTGCTCTGGGGATTTGAAACAGCAGTCACAGGATCATTTGCCAGCCCAAACAAGTGCTAGTGGAGGGAGGGGCCATCCCTGGGGAGTCAGATGTTAGTTCCAGTGGTTTGGGTTCCCAGCCATGTGTAGTGTAGTACTCACTGCCTAGAGACCCAGCAAGCTTAAAAACAAAGCCTAAATGTGGGAAAGCCCATGGGCAAAATGTTTAAGAAGCTTGAACGAGCAGTAGTGACACAGGTGAAAAGTCTGTGGGAGCTCTGTTAAATTGCCACTGAGCATCTCTAGACATGTTTGTGCCTTCATGGTTGTCCCAGTGCTGCCAAGGGGCTGCTTGTCCTGGTTATCTGTAGCCTGCTCAGTCCCTGAAGACAGATTTGGGACTGATGGGTGACTCCATGTGGCAGCAGCTCCAGATTTCCCACCTCCTTCCTTTCCTGGCCCCCAGGTTTAAGGATTGGTTCCTCTGGCTGGTCCCTTAAACACAGGCTGCTGGGAATCCTCTGACTCCCAGCAGGGACACAGAGCTCCATGTTCCAGTGCAGCCCAGCTGTTCATGCTGTGACATTTATTTCTCACAGAGAGGCTTTTGGAACCTGCAGTGCCAGACTCTTCTTTGCTGTGAATTCCTTCAATAAAAGTATGCCAGATGGTGGGTGCTGGGAGAGTCACCTGGTTAATGGAGCTGTGGCTGCTGCTTCATCTGTTAACTCATGTTTGAACAATTTTAGGCATTTTTAAAAATGATTGCAGCAGGTGATTGATGAAGTGTTTTGGAAATACCAGTATTTTTTCACAGTTGACACAGGGTGCTTTCTTGTTCAGTCTTAGCAGAGTTGAACTTCACAAAAAAATTATTAAATCTCAGTTCCTTGATTTGCACCCAAATCCAGCGTTAGCTGAGCTTATATTCACATATATATATATTTTATATATGATATTCATTTTCACAATGATTTGCAGCCTGATTATTCACTTTTCCAGTCTTTTTAGAATAAAATCACCAAATATAAAGACTTCTATGGCAACTTCTTTTGTTGATTTACGTGGAACACTTGGCCTTCTTTGATTATTAACATTTTTCAGATCTTCATTATATTCATTATGTTTACAGAACCAGAAGGAATAACTTTATGTACTGCTTCATCTTTTTGGAAATTAGAAACAAAGAAAACTGATCTTTTAAGCTGGCCTTGATTTGTTGGTGTTTTCTAGTGCCTCAGGTGGGAGCAGTACACAAATGCTGATGTATTGATTTTAGTTCTGTAAGAAGCGTATGAGGATTATTGACTACTAAACATAGAAAAAGGACTGCTTTATTCAAATTTTGTAACTCTCTCCTCAGATTAACCTGAAAGACAACTTGGGGAAACTCTCTCACATCCTGGAAATAGACCACTTTGCTCTGGTGGTTCATGAACAAATTCAATGTGAGTACAAAGTACTGCACCGTGTGAGAGCAAATCTTTGAGTAGTAACAAGAAGCAAGTGCGAGCGTGAATGTGTAAAGTGAGCTCTGAAAAAGCAAAATCCTCATTCTGTGCCTAACTTTGTGCTGCTAAGCCAAATTTCCATTCCTGGAAGAGTGCAAGGCCAGGCTGGATGGGGCTTAGAGCAGCCTGGTCTAGTGGAAGGTGTTCCTGCCTGTGGCAGGGGTGGAACAAGATGATTTTAAGATCCCTTCCCTCTCAAACCATTCTAGAATAAGTAAGATGAAATAAATCTTCAAATCTGGGGTATATCACTCTTAGATGTGAATAATGTTTTACCCAGTTTAATCTTCCTAATAGCAGACCACTTTGCAAAGTTACAAACACTGAGAAATGTGAATCAAACAATATTAAGTCGTGCCAGATAAATTTATCTTTAGCTTCTCAATTATAACTGGAAGAAGAAGAGCCATCAAATTTGGGGTTGTTCCTGATAATCTCCATAAGGATGTGCTCTTGGCTCAGAGATGACTATTTATAAAGCTGGAATCTCACTGGAAGCTTGCAGTGAAACAGAAATTGGGTCAACAAAAAGCCCAGGACAGTCCAGCTGACTGAAAAAACTGAGCATAGAAGTATACTAAACATCTCAGTAGAGGCAGACTTTAGGAAATGGAATTTAGACAATTGATAAAGGGCTAGAGGTCATGTGGCCACTTGGTTCCCTGGTCAAGGCTTAGGCTCACAATGAGAAAACCACTTGAACCTGTGCTCTCAATGCAGCAAAGATTGTATGGTTAGTACAATTTTTGGGTATGAGTGGGGTATTGTGGATTTTATTCTGAGTCTGTATTTGACAGGGATGCAGGAAGATGGTTGTGTTACATTTCCTCCTCAAAATGTGGTTCCATTGGGCCATTCAAGTGCCCCCTGCTTCCAATGGAGTGATGCCACGTGCAGCTGTTTCAAGCAATTAATGTTTGAGGAAAATACACTTTATAACAAGAGGGCCTGGTTTGGATTTTTGTGTCAAGAAAAATAAATCCAGTGGATCCTTATGCTTCCTTCCATAAAGTTTCAGTGTCCCTTTTGGTGAGGAGCTTCTCTGAGCTGAAAGTCCTTGTCACTTGCCCTGTGACTCTTGGCCAAGGTGTTTTTTATGTTCCCCCTCTGTGTGCCAGGATCACCAAACAGCTCCGGGCTCGTGGAGCTGGGATGGCTCAGCCCCTGGTTTTACAAACACTACCACTAAAGCCAAGCAGGAGGGGTTGTGTTTGTGCCTCCTGGAGCCAGAACTCCCTTTTTTTCTGTGCAGATCACACGAATGGCTCCTCCAGCAAGCGGCAGATGGTGTTTGGCATCGTGACAGCCATCGACCTCCTGAACTTCGTGACCGCACGGGAGCGGGAGAGGAAATCCAACTAAAGCCAAGCAGCATCATGGAGCCTCTGCAACATTTTGCAATCTCAAACAAAGAATCAGATTTATGTCTTTAAGTAGAATGGGGCTTTTTCCTTTTTTTTTTTTTTTTTTTTTGGGGGTGTT
>VWYI01015201.1:55380-110405 GCA_013399455.1 Anthoscopus minutus
TTTTTTGGTCGAGTTTGTTTTTTGGGGTTTTTTTTTTGGTTTTTTTTAATTCTGAAAATAAGCAGTTAGCTATCCTGGTGTCTGATATTCAGCCAATGTGTCTTGCTGCATTGCCCAGCTTCTGGGACTTGTTTCTTAATCAGGTTAAGCAATATATCAAGACAATTTATTTTTTTACCTATATATATATATATATATGAATGTAAAAAATATTGCCTAAATTAACTGGTTTGTTCCTTATTTGTTATGTCTAAAGGCTGGGTTTCCAAAATGTTGTTTCAGAATCATAAAATGTGTTGAAATAATGAGTTACTGAAGCAGAGGCCCAAGAGAGCTCTGGAAAGTTCTGGGTTTCCCCCTCCTCCCCATCCAAGGGTGTTAAGTTAGATTTTACCCGTGTGGAGACAAAACTCGGACTGGGGCATAGGGAGAAGAAAGGAGGATTTTCCTTTTGGTGGCATCATTGTAAAACAAGAGAAAATCCTCAGGGCTGAAGCTGAGACTTGCTCCAACCATCTGCTCTGAGGAAGAGTTGGTGTGAGTAGAAGCATGGCAGTGAAGTGACAAACATAAACCAGTGACAGTGTTTTGCACAGTGCACCAGCCTTCCCTGCCATCACAGAACTATTTTTTTTCCCAGTAGTATCCTAATAAGTAAGCACAAATGGAAAGATTTAAAATGTAAGATCAAGCATCTAGCCTGAAGGTTTTTTAAAATGATGCTGTTCCAGCTGTCACCTTCCTCTTCCCTCCTCACCCTCTTATTTATCTCAGAGTGCCTTTTTTGTGCCTGTTTCAGAAGACCCAAAGATAATCTGTCAAGAGCTGTGAACTCTTCCAAAAGTCTTGCTCAGGTACTCCTACCCTGTAGTGCCTTACTCCAGGAGAAAAGCCCTGCATTGGCTGCCCCTTCAGATTAGGGCTATTGCTGAAGGAAAGTGACCCATCCTCACCTTAAACTAGTTTGCTGTTAAATTCATACACTTCTTTAAGATTTAAGTCAACTTTTCCCAAGGCTCTGGAAAAAAACTACTATAAATCTAAACATGTACAACTTCAATAGGAATTGAAAGGTTCTAAAGGGTAACTGCCACTGTAGATGTCACTGCTGCTAGATTTTGGCATTACGTTGAATATTTACTTTACTGGCTTTTATCTGATTTTTTTTTCCCGTTTTCCTTCTGACCTTTGAGGTGCTTGAGTAGCTGAGGTTTGTCCTTTTCCCTTATAAATGCTCCATGTCCTGACCTAACTGAATTCAGCAAGAAATATTAAAATGGTAGAGGGAGGTTCCCAAAGCTGCTTTTCAGAGCAGCACAAGAGAGGAGTTAAAGGTAGGGCAGCAAATTTGTCATTTATAAAGAAGTGTAAAGATTTGAATCTGTTTTTCTAGTTCAGTGCACATACATTAACCCCTGTAGTGCCATGAAAACTGGCAGTATTGTGGACTGAGACATTGGGGGTGGGTAGAAATGATGGGGAACACAGGATGGGAGTCTAAAGCATTCCAAGTAAGCCAAAGGATTTCACCTGCTCCCCTGTTTGCTAAAAACAGGAGCTGCCTCCTGTTCTGCACTGGCACAGGGAGGAAAAGGCCTTTCTTATTCACAGCAACACCTTGGTGAGACCATGGAATTGGGTAAATAATGGAGGTGCTGCACAACTGAAAAACTTTCCAGAGCTCTTTCCCATGGCAGGGATGAAGGCAGCAAAGAGAAGGGGACAGGGAATCCAGCAGGGCTGAAGTTGCTCTGCAAAAGTTTGTAAATGTGATGCTTTTTTGCACATCTGAGATCCTCGTTGCTGGCCTGGTCCTGGTTAGCTGTGGTAGGTTGATTAAAACCGGGCTTATCTTTGTTTCAAATGCTCTAAAGACCAAGAAAGATACTGCAGTTTGTTCAGTCTTTTACCTGAAATTGAAGGCCAGAGCCTGAACAGAACTGCATTTTTATTTAAGTGAGTGCTTGCATCTTCTGTTTACTTTTGCTGCTTATGCAAGCGCTTACTAAACCTGAAAACTATTTTGCACATGGATATTTTTATCAACAATTTATGCTGTATTTATGACATTTATTATGTCACTGTAAGAGATTATCAGTCCTAATGTTGGCTCTGCAGAAATACTTTTTATTTTCTCACCTGAGGACAGCTATTCAGTAAAATCTCTATAATATTTTGTAACAGTTACCAGGCAATGACTTAAGGTTTATTTTCACATTGTCATGTCCAATGTTATTTCCCATTTCTTGTACAAGCTGTGGCTGACTCCAGAACTCTGGCTAGCAGGGGCTCCTCTAAGCAGCCAGACCAGCCTCATCTGCCCATCAAGCTCATTTCTAAAGACTTCTGCTTGCTTTTATAAATCTCACACAAGGCTCATTGTCAGAAGTTTCCTGACATTGGCCCTGTCATCCAACAGCTTTTCTTGCTGTGTAGTATTAACTAAGGGAAAGGGAATACTTCTTATGCTGCAAGGAGCTGGGAAAAATCAACACTATGAGCTGTATTTATTGCACAGACATTCACAAATATACAATACAGAGTTCAATAAAAGCTGTTTGATTGCAGAACGGCTCTGGGTTGTTTTTTCAATGCCGGTTCAAACTTGTAAGTGTGTTAGACTGCAAGAAATTGGTGCAGAAGACCCCTGGCTGTCAGTGTGAGACCTGTGAGACTCTGCAGTTCTTTCCATGTCCCCAGAGCGAGGCCGGTCCTGCCTTGCTCTCACGCTGGTGTTCAGGTACCTCCCCACACACACAGAGCTCTGTCCTCAGCTTCATCTTCTTCAGCAGCATGGGGTGACTTCATCTTGCACATCCTCCTCGTGTGATACCTGAGATGCTGCTATTGCTGGCAGCAGGTGCAGATCCCTGCCTTCCTTTCCCTTCTGCAGCCCCCTCCAAGAGGGACAAGGGGATCCTGATGTCACAGCCCAAGGGGCAGAAGGCCAGCATCGCTCCTGTGCATGGAGAGAGCATTTCAGCAAAAGGCCAAAGGCTGCCCGAGCACAGAGAGCCGTAGGAAGTGTGAGGGATCAAGTTCCACCTTCCAGCAGGGAAATGCCCTGGTGAGGTACATCAGGCTCTGAACCAGGCCTCTGCTCTCAGCCAGGGCAGCTCGAGAGACCAGGGCTGCTCAGCACCTTGTTAGCAGCAGCCCCCAGGCTGGACTGAGAGCAGGGCACTGCCCAAAGCCCCTTTTTGCAAGACCTCCTGGCAGCTGAGTCACAGCCTAGTGACAGCTGTCCCCAGCTGAGGAGCTGCCCCTCCTCATCACCAGCAGGAAAATTACTGGGTACAATCAGCTGTGCTGGCTCTGCAGATAAAGGGAGGACTTCAGTCCAGGAAGCTGTCTTATGAAAGCAATAAATACTCCTTGGGGGAGGGAAAAAAAAACCACCTCAACCACCAACCCACACTGCTGTTGTTGATGGAAGTGCTGCTGCCTTTTGTCACGTGCTGGAGGACGGTGGGTGAGGGCACAGCCCACAGGACCTGACTCGTGGAGGGCATAAAGAGCAGCCAACTCACCTGCCATACCCTGTCCCATGGAAAAATCCAGCTCTAGTTAGAGGAAAAGCCAAGTGCAGTTTGCACTGCGGGTTTCACTGCTCTTTCAGGAGCTAAAAACTGCCACGGCATCTCTCACACCTGCCAAATGCCAGGCTTGGGGAGGTCACTGCCTCTTCCAGTGGCCACCAGCTGGGTTTGTGTGCCCAAACAAACAGGGCAAGGGGCCCATGGGCTGCACCTGGCCCTGTATTCCCTGTCACAGGCACTGCATGTCCCTGGGGCAGCTGGAGAGCTGGCCATGTCCTGACCCACAGCGAGAGCCTTCTGGAGCCAGCAGGACCCAGGAGCGAGCTGATCTGCCCCGTGGGACAGGCAGAGCAGGTCAGACCTGTGAAGGGTGGGAAACTCGGTGTGTTTGGAGCTGCTGGTGCCTTGTGCTCCTTCCAGGAAAAGCCTGCAGCTCTGCTCTTCCCTGCATGTCTCTGGAGCATGGCTCTCCCACAGCCTCCTGCAGCAGATGCAGCATCAAAGGAAGCTCCTCAGATGTACTGAACACTCCGTGGGTTGTGCTTATGCCTTTTTGGGGCTACCTAAAGACAGAGGCCAGAAGAAATTAAGGTAAAAAGCGGTTATATTTATTGAAGGACCTTCAGGTATATTTTGGGCAGATAGAGCATCCCAGGGGCTACACCCAAAATGGATGATGGGCCATGGGTTTTCACACTTTTTAACGTTTGGTCCATTTGCACACTGGGGGTTAATCTTCCAATTACAGCTTCAGGTAATGAAGTAATTTTCCCCAATTGGAAAAATAAATTTTACATTTACCCCATTTATTTCAGTTTGCTTCCCCCCAACTCACTTTTGTTTGCATTTCTCAGGACCTGAGATAGTGAGGTGTCTTTGATTCCCAGGCCTGGAGAGGAATTGTGTTGTCTGACCAAAATGGGAAAGCAGCAGCTCCCACTCTGTATGGAGTTTAGAGTTACACACTGAAGAACTGCAGGATTACAAATACATGAAAAAGATAAAAGTTAAAATCCTAAAGCACAAGCAAATGGTGACCTCTCCTGAAACAGGTGGGTGTGAAGGGCTGCTCCAATGCAGTAACAAAAATGTAATTTTCTAACCTATTCCTGCCTTGGCCTGAGGCAGCTGGACTCGTGTTTCAGCTGGCATCATTTTGCACTGCAGTTAGACTTCTACACGTAGTGCATTGAACAGGTAAAAAAAAATATTTTTAACAGCACGTGACAGCCTCCCTTTTTCCCAGTTTACCCACATTATTCAGATAGCAGGTACCATCACCAGTACTCCAACTCACAGGCCAGTTCAGCTGGACCAGAAGCAGTTTTAAACTCATGCCCTCACAGCAAGATGTCTTTTCCTACTGACCAAAAATAAGACAAGAACCAAGGAAAGTCTCTTCTGCCCTGAATTACTTGCTAGGACCTCCCAAAACCTTGCTAACCCTTCTAACAACTTCTCAAGCCCTGGTGTGGAGCTTCAACTGCTTTGATAAAGCCATTTTGAGTATGAAATTACATGGGAGGGGAAAATGTGGACTTTTTTCCCCCACTTGGTGCAGCAGAATCAGGATCATTTAAAAACAAGGTTGTCTCTACTAGGAAAAAAATCACTGGTGGGGGTTGACTGTGGTCAGGTGAGGTCTTTCTTCCCTATTGCTCAAAATTAACTGAGTGCTCCATCCCCACAGGGGTCACAGAATCATTGGATGGCTTGTGTTGGAAGGGACCTTGAAGTCCCCTTAAAATTAAAATTCTCATTCCAACATCCCCTGCCATGGCAGGGACCCCTCCCAGTGTCCCAGGTGCTCCAAGCCCCAATGTCCAAGCTGGCCTTGGGCACTGCCAGGGATCCAGGGGCAGCCCCAGCTGCTCTGGGCACCCTGCGCCAGGGCCTCCCCACCCTCACAGCGAAGATGAAAACTATAAAATTCCCTCTGCAAGGAGTCTTTTTGATGGTGTTTCAAAAGCAGAGTCCCTCTCCCTGGGCATGGACTTTTGTGTCACACCTTCTGTTGAAAGCCAGAGCCATCCCAGTGTTCTCAGCTGCCTCCTCCCATTTTTTTGGCTGGCTCTCTCCAGTTGTTGCTTCCCAGCCTGGGGATGCTGATGTTTAGCCAGTGGAATTGTGCAGGGCATGATTAAATGAAATGCTGCAAGGCAACTCTTCAGGTAGAGGATGGGGCACTGCAAGCCTGCTGGGGAATGAGCACCTGTGCCCTGTGTTTTTTAAACTTAGTAACACCAGCACTGCAGAACAGCAAGGTAAAATTAGATTTTATGATATGTACATGCTGTGAAATACCTGGCGTTCCTGTGTGGGTGGAGGTACGGCAAAGATTCCAGTGCAGACCCCAGCCCAGCTCCTCCTCTGCTGTTCACCCAGGCACAGGCAAAGCAGGAAAACCCATGTGAAAATACTTGCTGTCCTCAAAAAAACCAACTGCGTGTGTGGCCATAGGGTTCGTGGTGCCAGAGAGCCCCAGTGCACAGCAGCTCTGGGGATGGTGGTGGTGGGAAAATATTCTGGTTTAAACCCAGCTAGCAACTAACCCTGGGCATTCTGGTCAGATGCAGTGAACAGGTTTAACCTTGCCCCCCAGAAAAGAAGACTTTTTTCTTTCAAAGTCCCCAGACTAGCCATTAGACCTCTTTTTAAAAGAAAGTATTTAATTATTTTTTTTTCTCTAAAGGAAGCATTTTATTTAAAAATTGTATTCTGTCCCTCCAATACCCATGTAAATCTTGTTTCCTTTCAGGTTGAAAAGATCCCCATTTCTTGCAGTTTGGTCACTGAAGGGAAGAATCTTTTGAGCACAAGCTGCTGCAGGAGACAACCAGGAAGGGGTGGCTGGGTTATTCTGTAACTGCAATAGCCAGAAAACACAATTCTTGCTGGGGTTATTTGCAGCCTCTTCACAGGAGAGCTGCATGTCCTCTGTCACATCAGATAGCCCAGAAGAGTTTTCTGCGATGGATTACCTCTGGCAATGTTTTCCAGAGAGTTCATTTATTGCAAAAAGACCAAAGGTAAAGTCATCCCTGTGCTCATACCTACACCAATCTTGCCTTCAAAAGTTTAATTCCAAAATAAGCATTCTGACAAGCCTTATTCTTGCCTGATCATGTCAGCAGCGCTGAGGTTTCCTTCACCACTGTGTTTTGGAGGAGCATGGCCCCAGCACAGACCAGGCAGCTCTATGTGCTACCCTGGCTCTGGGGAGGAGTGGGGAAAAGAGGGACTGAAGTTCTCATGGGCTCTTCTTCTTCAAGCAAAATCTGCATCCATGTTATTTCCTGATCCCCAGCTGGTGTTTGGGAACCACCATAGAGCAGAAGCTGTTCAGTGCTCTCAGCTGATTTAATGGTAAAGCAGTCACACGAGAAGCAGGAGGCAGAGGTTTAGGGCTGGAGGTGGTGCAGAGACTAAGCCTAGGATCCCAGAGGACTCAGAGAGACCCCACCAGAGCACCTAACACAATATGTCATTTCTGCCACTACTTATGCCTGATTCAGCAAGGCCCACGCTGGCACAGATGAGCTGGGTTTAAGTTCCAACCCAGGACACGAAACCAAAACAGCAGCAAAATTCTACAACCGGCACCAAATTGCTGGGGGAAGGGTTCAGAGCGCTCCTGAAGATAAGTACCTATTAAAACAAACAATAAATTGCTTATCTTTTCTTTTATACCCCAGTCACCTCCCCTCGCAGAGCAATCAGGAGCTGGGCACAGCGAGGTGTGGGGCAGGACCCAATCGCGTCCCTCCCGCAGCCCGCGGTGTCCCCTGCCACCAGCACATATTAACTGGGGCTGAGGCTCCGCTCCGACACTTGGCTGACGGGCTGCAGGGGTGAGTATTGGCTCGTCTCTTACCTCCTGGCAGACTCCCTGGGAAATGGGAACCCTCAGTGTCGTGGGGAGATTTGGAATTCGGCAGCCCCTGCTCTCCGTCCTGTGCAAAGGCTGATCCTCACCTGGGGAGTAGCTTTCAGTAAGTCCTGAGTAAATCAGGCAAGCAGGGAGGATTTGGCTTCACACTATGAGGTCGGTGGGATGGTGGAGAGGGTCTTCTGGAGAGCTTGTACAACTCCATCCTTGGAGGTTTTCAAGATCTAAGGAGGGCAAAGCCCTGAATTAAGTGGTGCCCCAGCTTGGAGCAGGAGGCTGGACTGGAACCTCCTGAGGTCCCTTCCGGCCTGGGTCACTCCATCGTTCTGTTAAACTGATGTTACATTTGTCTTGCTCAATGACAGCAGTGCGATTTCTTTAGAATGAGGCAAGAAAAAGGCATTTTTGCCTAATGGAGCAAGCTTGCATGTACCTCTTTCTGCCTTGCTGAGTTCATCTCATTTTCCCCTCACTTTACTTAATGAGCATCTTTATTTTCTTCCCCTTGAAGTTATCAGAGCAGTGTGATAACCTGATAACTGCAATCTCCTATCTGCAGAGTGCTCTGTAAACATTAGCCTGTGTTCCTTGTCATATATTTTCATTAAGTGGCAGCAGCTGGGTGTTATCATGCCTGGTCTCTTGGCCTGCTTCCCAGTTCCAGTGGAGATTTCCATTTATCCTTTGCCCAGTCTTGTGCCCTCTCAAGATTCTCCATTCAGCAGCAAGTAACGGGGCTGTGGCAGGACACCTGCAGTGGGTCAGCTCTATTTGGTGGCTGACCACATCATACATGGGGCTTCAGTCAGGGACTGGGAGGAGTATTGGGACACAGGTAAGAGTTTTGGTAATCCAGAGAGGATGTACCTTCAATTTGTGATCTAAAACTGCACTGCAGGCAGTGTGAGGAGATGTTTGCACTGGACATTTCTCCTCTCAGCCATCCTTGGCCACAGCCAGGCTGACCATGGCTGTCCTTTGTCCACCCAGCCTGTGCTGCTGGATGTGACTGAGGCTGGCAGCAGGGCAGCAGCTCAACCAGTGTTGTGTTAACGCCTCAGAAATCCCAGATTCTTCCCATCCTTTGGTGCCATCCCATTTTGGGGATTCTACACTTTCAGGTTTTTCAAGTTACCTTCAGAGCCACTGTGGGGTTTTTTGATGTATATTAATGTAAATAAGAATCCAGACTCTGGGCACAGAAATGCAATGATTTGAGAGTGTTTTTTAAGTGGAAGGAGGGCATCCATTCCTGCAGCACCAGGAATTACTCAGCCCTTCAGGAGACACATGAGGCATTCTCCAGCAGAGAGGAATGTAGATGTTGTAAGGAGATGTAGTTAAGGGCCAGCTCTTGTTTCTTTGTTCCCTGGGTATCTAGAAAACATGTCAGAATTCACATTGAGTGAGAGAACAAATGAAACCCCCATTCTTGACTTATTTTTGTATCAGATGTCAGGGAAACTGAACACAGTGAGGAGAATGCAACCTTATTTTAGAAGGTGGGAGCCAGTGATGCTGTTCCTTCCATGAAGCCCTCCTGATGCAGGGCTGGAGGGGAGAGGGGGCTTGTGTGGTGAGGCCTTGAAGCAATAATAATTTCATCCTCCTGCCTTGTCCCTTTCCATCCCACCACGATTATAGTAGAGATGGGCATCACCAGGAAGAGGGAGGAAAAAATGCACTCAAAATCTATTTTGCCAGCATTTTGAGTGGTAACTGGTGAGCTCAGTTGTGAAAGCGTACTGATCACCTCTGATACACTGAGGATTATCTCTTCTTTACCCACAGGTGACTTTTGCTCCTTCCCAGCTAATTCATCAGGTAAACACAGATGTGCTTTGGGAGATACACTCAAGGCCAACATAAATTCCTGGCTTGCAAAGGAAATGAGCCTTTTTTTCCCCTTTAATCCCTTCCAATGAGCAGCAGGTTTGTCAGTGGTAGGGAAGAGCTCCGGGTTTGCTGGGAAAGCTTTTGTTTGCTGTAGGATCCAGGGCATTTTGGAGTGACTGCCGTGCACCCTCATGGTTTCCTGCTGCTTTTTGAGGCTGAGGGTGGTGTCTCTGGAGAAGAAAAGATGGCTGAGGACCTGGTGTGGGGGTGGACCAGAGTTCTCTGTCTGCTTTAGTTGTGGGGCCAGGTTGCAACACGAGGCTGTTGACCTCCATCTTCAGAGATGCTGTGGGGCCTCTGGATAAAGAGAAGGTTCAGCCACACACCACAGGCTGTTCCATCCCTCTGATGTTGCTGGAATCTGGTGTGTTTCTGTGTTCCAGGGACAGCCCAGCCCTCAGGGACCACACCTCAGCCCCATCCTCCTGGCCAGCGTAGAAACCACCGGGGAATCACGGCACGGGCCTGGGGCTGTCCTGCCACGCTGCTGCAAAGAAACTCCCACCAGGAGGGTGAAACGAGCAGGCAAGCAGGAGGAGGATGGCAGAAATGGTAATTAAGGCTGCCCTTGGGCTCATATGTGAAAGCCACAAATAATTCACATAATCAGGACTTAGCCACAACAGCATGCTGGCCACAGTGAGTCACAGCTACTGCAGGGAGCCCAGGGACTGAGGAGGGGCAGGGCTGTGGCTTTATGGCCTGGGGGGGAGATGATGCTCCCCAACTAAACTGGATTTCCCAGGGCCCCTCCACGTGGCAGCAGGTCCAGCCCTACTACAGGCAGTTCTCTGTGTTTAGAAATGAGATGTTTATTTTCGAGTCACAGGTTTGCTTCTTTCAGATGGCAGAATGGTGTCTCTGTTCTCAATCTGAAGTTAAATACAGGAGGAATGTCCAACACCATGGCTTTGACCATTTCTGCTGCAGCAAAGGTCATGAAAGGGTGAGACTTGCTCTAATTGCAAAATGCACCACCATAGAGGTGTAGAGAGACAGGGCAGACAAAGCAGTTTAACAGCAGCTTCCATCCTCAGTCAAAGTGAGACACAAATCTCCATCCATGACCCTGTGGAGTTTCAAGGTCTCTTTAATCACCAGTGGTTGAATCAAGGTAAATTCATCCTATGAACAAGCCAGAAAAGGAAGTTGCTGATAAAAATAACGTGGTTTTTCTCCATGTGGTTTGTTTCCCTAGAACAGATGGGTGGTGGATGGATTGCAGAGAGGATCAGAGCAGAGGGGTCACACCAGACCTGCATGTAACCCTTGTTTCTGCTATTGGTCAGTAGCAGATGCTGAAAATAAACTTTAAGCCCAGACTCCTCCTCTTGTCTGTATGGGCATCAACAATATATAGAAAACAGCTCAGAAAATTGCCTTCCTACAGAGCACTTATGCCATCAGGGCTTGTATGCTTAAAATCTGCTGCTGAACTCAACCTTTTCAAATTGTTTAACCCTTTTCTCATTCCATTTTTTGTCTGCTCTGCACCTGTAGTTGTTCCTGATAATTCCATTCTGCCTTATTATTTACTGCTCATTATTTGATGTACCTTCTCCAACTCCCCCAGGGTTTAGAGTCTGCTCTCAGCACCAGCCTTTTGTCTCATTTCCAGCCTGATGAATCCTCCTCTCTTTAAGCTGCTTTACTGTGGGAGTTGCTCAGTGCCCCTGAGCACCTTTGCTGCCCTTTGCTGTTTTATTTTTGTTGGTTCTTTTTTCTCAATTTTAATACACTTGGATACCAGAGCAGAGGTGACCTCTAAGTCCCACCATCACCATAAAAGTACTCTCCAATTATTGCTGTGTGGATTTACCTGCAGGTTCTTCACTGCTAGGGTGAAAAAAAGCTGTTCTTGACCAAATAATTAAATTAGGAGTGTAAAATTTTCTAGTGGAGGCAATGGTTTTGAGATGGGGAACGAGATGTAGTGGAGAGGATACTCAGATGATGTATGGGGTCTAGCACACCACTCCAAAAGAGCCGTTTTGTCATGGAATCATGGAATCATGCAATTGCTAAGGTTGGAGAAGACTGTTATGATCACCACACCATAAGCTCACCACCAGCATGTTCACCATTAGTCTGTGTCCTCAAGTGCCATATCCACATGAGTTTTGAACACTTCCAGGGATGGTGACTACACCACTTCTCTGGGAATTCTATTCAAATGCTTTATAACCCTTCGCATGATTTTTTTTTCCTAATGTACAATTTAATTTTTTTTCCTAACGTATATCTCCCCTGGGGCAATGTGAGCTCACTTTCTCTTGTCACACCACTTGCTCCCTGGGAGAAGGGACTGAACTCACCTCACTACAACATCCTTTCATTTCTTCATCTCCTTCCAACCTCTCCATCACTACAACCTCCTTATCCACTTAGATCCATGTGGTTTAAATACCAGCAGGATGCTCCAAGCAGCCTGGCCACCCTGCCTTCACACCCAAATGCCATTTTTTTTCCCTTCTGCAGCTCTTGTTCTCCCAGGTGTTTATGTGACCTCTGTTTCCACTACACAGGAACTGAGTAAGACATGCCCCCTCGTGAATGGCAGTGATGCAGGAAGTCAGGACAGCACGTGGACCCTTCCCAACTTGCCCAGTAAGTGCACATGGACAGCCACAACGCCTGCCAGCAAGTCTCCTCACTCCTGTATTCCCTTGTAAGTAATTCCTCCGTGCTGCTTATTGCAGGGTGCAGTTCAGCACCTTTTCCTGGAGGTGAAGTACTGTTGTTACACCAGGATGGTCATGGCCAGAAGCCAGTTGTTGTGTTAATGATGGTTTATTTTTCAGATGGCAAAACCAGCTTAGTAGCTCCTCTCCAGGAAGATCTTTTTCACTCCCTTTTATTTTGCAGAGAGATGTGGCTGGCTCGAGTTTCAGCTCTGTGTTTTCCAAAGCATCAGCTTGTTTGGGGCATCTTATTTTGGATGGCTAAGAGACCTTCACAAAAATGGATTACCAGGGCCTGGGCTTTTAGATCAGTATCAAATGGCCACAGTGCAGAGAAAAGTGCTTGCTCTGAGCTCCTCTTGCCCTCACAGCAGCAGGTTCCCTCCCCAGGTGACGTGAGGGCCCAGACTAGACTTGACAAGAGGTGCTTTAATGACCCTGCAAACCAGACACAGACAAGCTACTAAAGATAAGGCTGTCCCATAAATGTCATGGGAACTGCAGTGCAGAGATCTAAAACAGGAATCCGGCTCCAGCGAGTGAGGAACTGGAGCCCATGGGAAGTGCAGCCCTGCTCTGCATGGTGGTGCCTGACCCCATGCCAGGCAGGACAAGGCCAGGGCACAGCCACCAGCATGTGGGTAGCCCAAAGCAGCCTCTGGGCCTGGCCCATGTAGGAGGGAGGAGTGGAATGCAGAGCTCTGGAGCTGATCCAGCAAGCTGTGCATCCAGGCACTCGCTCAGTGCAACCCCTGAAGCTGGTGCCCAAGGATAGAATCAGTCTTTTCGGTCAAATTGATTTCTTTTTCCCCCTCAATTATCATTCTGAGCAGGATAGCATTCTTGTTTTTTAACAGTTTAGCATCAGGGTGCCATGGTGGTGCCAGTGGCTGGGCTCATCCCACTCCTAGACAGGAGATGGAGAAACATTCCCCAACCCTGGGCATCAAATGCCACCCTGGGAATGGGATCTGGCTGAGGGGGCCCACACAGCACTGCTGGGGCAGAAGCTGAAATATAACCCAATGTAGCAGGGGAGAAAATACACTGGGACATGTCACACCTTTGAAGCAGTGCATGGAGGGAGAAGTGGTTTGGTTTCCCTGCTCTGGGTAACCAGAGATGGCAGCCAATGCAGCAAAAATCTCTGGACTTCCTGAGATTCCCAGGTGAAATCTGATTGAGTTTAGGGGTAGAAACACAGGGAGGAGACAAGATGTTATTTTAATAATATTTAGGAATGTTAAGGATTTTATAATATTTAAGAATATTAAATATTTAAATTTTTTTGAGAGATACAGAAGTAGCCTAGTTCTGATATCCCTCGAGCCAGTTCTGACCCACTATAACCTCAACAGGAATCCTTTGCTTTGCCAGGACTGGTTTTCCTCTGGACATCTTAAGGGATAGCAAGCCATGACTAAAAGCTGGAATCTTAGGGAAAAACCACCCTTGTCCACTGTCCTGAACTGCTGTCAGCATCTGCAGGATGCAATCCAGATGTGTAATGCAGAAACACAGGTCACTCTCAAGAGAGCCAGGCTCTAGTTAAACATTACCTGAAGGAGCCGAAGCCTCCTCGGGCCATGGCTCAGCCCCACTGAAACTCCTGAGCATTTCAGTGGCTTTTGGAGCAGATGGGCAATGGCTGCAGCTGTGGGGAAAGCTCATTTATTGTGTTATTGCTCACATTTGCCAGCACTCAATGGAGCCTGCGATGTCTACAGCACATCCCATCATGTCTGGGCTTGAGATGCAAGGAGGCTGGATCCTCTTGGTAGTAAAGACTTTCACTAAACCCCTGTAGCCCTGAAGGGCAAGAAGTGTTTCTATCATGCTTGCAAAACCTGGAGGGAGGGATTTGAGGTCTCTTAAGTAACCCAGAGTGTCACCCCTGCACCACATGGGCTTCCTGCCAGCACACAGCCACCTGCCTGGCCTGACAGGGACAGGAGAACTCCAGCTCAGGGGTCAAAGGGTAGAGGTGAGGGCTGTGCAAAGCAGAGCTGAGCAGTGAGGGAATGGGGGGTTGTCACCCCACTGTCAAAGAGGTGTGCTTGGCTTGTGACCGGGATGTGGCCCAAATAAACACAGCCCTCGTCAATCTGTTCCTTCTGCCTGTGAAAGAGCTCCAGGGTGTGAGTTCCCTGGCAAGGTGTGTTGGGCAAACAGGTCTTTTTCATTCTGGTTGCTGTGATGTGGTTCTTGGCTTCTGCTGGTGTCTGACTGGCAAATCTGGGCAGCTGCATTTCACTGATGACAAAGCTGAGTTTAACTGTTTGCAAAACACCCTCCAGAATCCTCTGTGGTTTGGGCTTCTCTGATGGCTTGGAGCCACCTCTGCAAGTCTGGGAGTCCTGGCCAGCAACACTTGGCCCAGAGGCAGCTGGAAATGTGGAGAGCAGAGATGGGGTTGGGTAGGTTGGGGAAAAGGGGAAGAGCTTTGTGCTGTGTCTCCTGATTTTCTCACCTACTGCATAAAATCCTAAACCTTGCCAGCATCTTCTCATTCACTCTGGACATGGCCTAAGGCCTTGCAGAACAAGGCAATTCAGAACAACCCTGAAAATTAATTTGCTTACTTTTTACGTGAATGAGCTAATAACTCATCATGGAAAACTGTAACTAACTCCTGGTGCCACTACTTGCTGATGGGGGACACCCTTTTTCTCTTGGAGCTGGAGTGTCTTTTGGTGGCCTTGATAAAGATGATAAAATCTCACGTTTTCTCTTGGTTCATATTGCATAACAATAGCTTTGACTTGATCTTTTTTTCCCCCTTGCATTATTTCAGGACAGAAGAAAAGAAAATCTTGCCCAATATCCTCAAGAAAATTGGCTGCACCCCAATGGTCCGGATCAACAAGATTGGGAAGTCCTATGGGCTCAAGTGTGAGCTCTGTGAGTGTCCCCTTCCCACCAGGTTTTTTGCATGCCACGAGGTGAGGGTGAGGGGTGGTGCTCAGAAGAGACTCCGTGAGAGGAAGCACAAGTGGGAGGGGCAGATATGGCTCATGTTGGGCTCTCCTGCTTATTAGGCAGTAATTTCTTGGACCAAACAGGAGGTTTCAGGCAGCAATGAGCAGGGGGGTAAATGGCAGTGAGGCATCTCTCCTCCCAGATAACAGCAGCATAAGCTCAGAGCAGAGCTGGCCTAAAGTTGGGGATGTGCTCTCCCTAAGGAAATGTTACCATAGCACTGGTGTTGTCTCATGTAAGGGCTGGCTTTAGGCTGGGCCCCTACAATCACAAGGATAATAAAATCAGATCTTTGCCTGTGGACTTTTCAGTCTTCTTTCCTGTAACTCCTAACCCTAATAATGAATTTCATCCAAACTGGGCAGAAAGACAGATTCTCAGAGGCAGAAAGCGCCAAGAGTGTCACCCAGCTGAGTAAAGAGAGATTTGCTGAGCACTCATCCTTAATGGAATGGCACAGCAGAACCTTGCAGAGCTGTGGGGCAGCTGGGGAACCACTGAGCACACTGAGACCCCACTGAGCACATGGACATGTGGAGCACGCTGGGCTTTCCCACCAGATCCCTTCTCAGGACCTGGGATCTTTGGGCCACCAGCCCTGCAGACTCCACACCGCACTGCCCATAGGACACCCTGGGAGGGAGCTGCTGGAGGTGGGAGGATGGATGTGCAGTGCCTGGTGCCTCTCTGGAGCAGCCTGTCCCTTGGAGGATGTCTGGCTGCTGCTTTAGGTGCTGGGAAAGCCGGGCAGATCCCATTTTCTGGGATGTGTCTCCCTCCCCTGGCACAGGAGGGGAAGGAGAGGAGAACAGGCAGAGCAGCCACACGGTCCTGTCTGAGTGATGTGTCAGCACAGAGCCTCTTCCCAAGCAAATGCAGGAATTCCTGCAGGAATTTCCTCAAGGAAACAGCTACAGCTGGATAGGATTGCCTGGTGTTTCCTGTGCTCCCAGGGATCCTTGTGCACCTCAAGATGTGGCACTTTGCATTATAAAATGTAATGATGAGCACGAGATTGCTTGTACAGACTTGGGTAGCTGTCTCTGCTAGGATGAAGTGAATGATCCCTGGAAATCCCCATTTCTCCCTGCTGTCCATAAAACAGAGCTCAGTAGCACCAGTTTAGATGCAGATTTTCATCACAGCCTTGGTAAGAAGAATCCTGTGGTGTGGAAGCCCCAGTGAGGACTGAGATGTGCCTTGCAATTTGAACGTGCCTTGGAAAGTTACTTGGTTTGTTGCTAGCTCAGTGAAAAAAACCTATAATTTTGTCTGGCAGTTGAAAATGTTCTTTCTATTGTTTGGGATTTTTAATGGCACTTCAGTCAGGATTACAGATCACCCTTGAAAAAGGGGACTTTTTTAGGTATCTATTAAAAACCTCAATTCCCCAGGAGAGACAGAGAGACCTTGCTGCTAACCCGTGCCCACAGAAGAGTCCTTGAGGCACAGAAACAGGGAGTGTTGTGCCAGTGTGAGACCTCCAACCTTGTAATGATTGTGTCCAGCTGATTTTAAACCCATCCTGGGCTGACCAGGTTGAGTTCAAACCCATCCAGGGTGAAGGAAACATGAGGGAAAGAAGGACTCTGTGCAGGTTATGCTAATGGATAATGCCATAAAAGCAGATGGCGGATGCATTCCCCCGAGCAAAGGACAGTTCTGCAGAGGAGGAATAGATGTCCTAAAACTGCAGTGAGGCCTGGGGGAGCATGGAGCTGGTGCCTGATGGAGTCTTCCCTTTCTTTCCCTTTCCAGTGGCAAAATGTGAGTACTTCAATGCGGGGGGCAGCGTCAAGGACCGCATCGGCCTCAGGATGGTGGAGGATGCAGAGAGAGCTGGGATTATCAAACCAGGAGACACCCTGATTGAACCCACTTCAGGAAACACAGGTGGGAAGGGCAGGGATGCTCCCCCTGGCTGGGTACTGGGCAGGGTGGAATTTCTGAGGAGCAGGGATTTGAGGAGCTCTTGCACTCGCAGTGACAAGGCTGGCTCTGGCTCTGTCCTCCCATCTTGCTGCCATGGGCTTCCTGGGATGCTGAGGTGCCTCCCTGCTGAAATTCCTGAGGGTCCTGTGAGGGCCCACACCTGCACACCTGGAAGATCTCCTTGTCACAAGGCAGTCTGGGCAACCCTGGGTGTTTTCAGGCTGAGAAGCTTTTGAATTCTCAGAGGTTCCCAGAGACCATTCCCCTGATGGGTTGGAAGAGAATTCCTGTGATTTTTGCCCTTGTGGCTGTCACCCCACCATACTGTGTCACCCCAGCCACCACCAGACGTGGAGCCAAGGGGATCTGTGCTCTCCCAGCTGTGTCCCACATGGGACACTCTGGCTCCCTGCCTGCCTGGGACAGCTGGAATGGCACCAGGCTCCCTGCAGCCCCTGGCAGGGACATGCTGCTCCCTCCTGCTGCCTCACCTTCCTGCTCTAGCCGGGAGCAGCTGGCTCCATCCATCAGCCTGGTGAAACTGGAGCAGAGGTACTCTTTGCCTGCGTCCTCTATGCCTCTCCCCCCACAACTGATAGTGCTTGAGGGGGAGGGGAAAGCACTCCTGAGGCAAAATCACCTGTCTCCTGTGTTTCCAAAACCACAGGAAGATGCCTGAGCCTCGGTGAGGGGAGAAAAGCCCTCCCCAGCCCTGCCATTCTCTCAGCACCACACTGGTAAACCCCTAGGAGCAGGAGCGATGCTGCAGCTCCACTTGCCTGTCAGCACATCCTCCCACGCTTCTTGGTGCTCCCAGCATGTCCCAGGAGTCTCGTGGAGGATGCCCTCCCTCACCTGTGGCTTGTCAGTGCCCATTTCATGGTTCCATTCAGGAGAGAGGAATGCAGGAAGCGGCACTCTTGCCAGATGCTGTTGTCAACCAATTCCCTTTGCTCCCCACCACGCAGGAATTGGGCTGGCACTGGTGGCTGCACTGAAGGGTTACCGCTGCATCATCGTCTTGCCAGAGAAAATGAGCATGGAGAAGGTCAGAGCTCTGTATGGCTTTACCCTACAGCCAGGGAACATCTCCTTTCCCTCTCTCTCTGTGCCTCTCCCTTCCTGGAGCCCTCTCCTTCAAAGGCCAACAAGCCTTGCACACCCACTGCCACAGATGCTATTCAGAAAGTTGTCTCTTGAGGGAAAAAGAACAGCCTGTGACAGCCTGGTGTGAGAAGTGCAGCTGAGGTGGTGGGATAGCCAAACACAGTATGTGGCTGCAGAGAAATGGAGCAGGATCTGCTGCATGTGAAAGCACAGCAGGAGAGGCAGGCAGGTGCCAGGGCTATCCTGCCAGTCCTGCTCACTTCCCCTCCGACAGCTGACAGGTCCCTTGGCCTCACTGTGTATTTATGGTTTTCTTTAGCCTGGAGACACTTAAGAGTTGCCTGAGCTGCTTTCTCCAGGTGGTTTCTCAAGTCACTTGCACGAGAGCTGATGATCAGGGGGACACACCATCCTGGAGATGGCAGAAATCCCTCACTGGTGGGCCAAGAGCCTCACAGACCGCTCAGCTGAACTCTTGCCAGTGAAGCCAGACCTGGACCATGACCTGGCTCCAAAGTTTCACCCTCATTTTAACCTGAATCTCACTTATGCTCAGTCTGGATCATGTGCCACCTCCAGCTGCCATGGGCTTCATCTCCAGGTGTCCCAACACGCTCCCTCTCCCACTGACAGCCACATCTCCCAGAGGAGGCATCCTAGGGCTGATTTTCTTCTTAGCCTTTCTTTGCTGAGAGAAGGGACTTAGAGCAAAACCAGCTTTTTGATCTCCCCATTGCATGCTGGGGCTCCAGTCCCAGCACACAAGAGACACCGTTCCCTGTCCACTTTCCTCTGCCCTTTTCCCCTGGCACCAAGGAGCAGCACACTGTCACCTCCCTCTACCCTGTCCCCAGTCTGCCCTCCAAGTAGGACAGGGCAAGAAGCCAGGCTTGAATCCATGTGCCAGCTTCAGGCAGGAGGCCCTGGGGTGCTAGGAGCATGTCAGAGATAACACAGGCCAGAATTGGACATTGTATCTCCAAATGATAAATGTCTCCCTCATGCAAAGCTGCTTTGGCATCTGGCACTGCCCCGAGCCCGCAGCTTCGGGTTACCCTCCCTACGTGGGATCAGTTGTGTTGCAGCTCCTCTTTTCCCTGCCAAAGGTCGATATTCTGAAGGCACTGGGTGCTGAAATCGTGAGGACCCCGTGCACCCGCTTTGATGCTCCCGAGTCCAACATCCGTATTGCCTGGAAGCTGAAAAATGAAATCCCAAACTCTCACATCCTGGACCAGGTAAAGGCTGTCCCTCCACTGACTCTCTTTCCCAAGAGATTTATAAGGTGTTCTCCAAGTGTGCCTGTGTTTGGGGGCTTCGTTCAAACTGGCACCAGAGGCAGATTTTGTCAGTGGCATTTATGGCATTTGAAACTTAATCCCTCCTCTGCAAAGCACAAGGGGACAGAAACAAAATAAGGGACACGTCCAAACCTGTGACACTTCTGCCAAAGCCTGGATGTGGGCGAGGCTGAGTTTGCTTGCACAATTCAAAGACTCCTCAAATTGCTCCAGGTTTAACTTTGACCTGAAAAAAACCCCCCACTTTTTAAGCCTAGCAAGCAGCCTCTGTTCTGCCTCAAAAATAAACCTCATGCTGTAAAGGGCAGGCCCTGGTGACTCATGCCAGAGGCTCCTGCAGTGCTGGGTCTTGTACAGGAGGGCACTTGGTCTGACCCCTGAGTAAGGAGCCCCTGGAGTGCAGGAAAGTCAGGCAAGCTCCTGACTTCTAAGAAAAATGTAGCTCAAAGGCTGAATGAGCTTTTAAGAAGCAGCCTGGTCCTTGGGTGTGAACGTGGGGTGCACAAATATCAGTGCTGCAATATCCCTCTGTGCATGAGAGCTGATAATCGGGACAGCTTCTCCAGCCCACAGTTCCCAGCCTCTGAACCATCCCCACACCTAATGGGCACCAAGTGCTACAGAGTGTTTGTGGGCACATTTAACCTTTCAGAGTGGAAAAACCCCAAGTGGGCTTAGGAATCTGTCCCAAAAGGACAAACATGAGGAATACCTGTGACCTGTGCTGGTGGGGTGGCAGTTTCCCCCTCGGCAGGGAGAGGAGGGGGCAGCTGCATGCTTTGGGTACAGCTCTGTCAGGAGCTATTGCTGGTTTGGTATTTGACCTGCTCTTCACACGGTAACTCCTGCTGTTCTCTGTTGGAATAAACAGTACAGGAATCCGAGCAACCCCCTGGCTCATTACGACACCACGGCCGAGGAGATCCTGGAGCAGTGTGAAGGTCTGTGCTGTTGCCTCTACGTGCAGAGGGCTGTAACCCTCTCTGAGAGGCTTAATTTACATCATTTATTGACCTGTATGTCTAGAAACAGCTCAAAGGGCCTCTGTAGGGGCAGGCAGTATTATCTTAATAACACTAACACGCAGGGTGTAGCAATCTCTCCTAATCCGCTCCAGATACACCTCAGCCTGCAGGGCTTCCTGACTGTCCCCTCCCATTGCAAAAGACTGGGGGAGGAGACCCAGAGGCTTAAGAAATTCAGCCTGTACCTAAAGGAGAAGGAACATGTCTCTTGGTGGCCACAACACCTCTGTGACCTGCCAGCTGGGAACACAAGATGTCACATGAGGCCTTACAGTGGAATATAAATCCACCAGAGTATGGCAGGCTTCATCTGACCCAGCACACTTGCTTGCAAATCAAAACAGACTGAAACCTCACAAACTAGTGACATTGGAAGTGAGGGCTGGGAGAGAATAAAGGGCTATCTCAGTCCAGGTTTGTGCACATAGAAGTGAATCTTATTGCCAATTCTGAGAGCACTATAAAACGTGAATGGGACTTGAGGATTTTAGCTGGAGAGCAGTTATCAGAGCAGTAATGCAGTCAGGTATCTACAGGAACAAGAGAGTCCCAGCCTTCCCTCCACTACAGTGGTAGGATTTGCTCCAGCTGGCTGCCAGCCATGGATTGCAGCTCTCCCTTTCCCAGTGCAGCTGCAGCATCAGGTTTTGAAGGCCAGACTCCAATTCTGCTCCTACCAGTCCTAAATCCACATAATTTCAGCAATGCCAGTGGGGCTGCATCTGACAGAGGCAGGTGCCTGGGCAGAGCTCAGCCCTCCCTCCACTGTGAATGCCAACACAGGTTGAAAAGTTGTGCCTCTTAGTGATAGACACATATGTGATTTGCTTTGATATGCTGTGGCTTGAAAGGGATGGATGTGCTGAGATGTTCCTTCCCCCTTAAGCCACAGAATCACAGAATATCTTGAGTTGGAGAGGACCCACAAGGATAATCAATGTCCCAACTTCTGGTCCTGCACAGGACACCTAAAATGTTACACCATGGGTGTGAGAGTGTTGTCCAAACACTCCTTGGGCTCTGGCAGGCTGCTGCTGTGACCACTGCCCTGGGGAGCCTGTTCAGTGCCCAGCCACCCTCTGGGTGAAGAACCTTTCCCTAATATCCCTGAACCTCCCCTGACACATCTTCATGCTGTTCCCTCTGCTCAGTAGACGCCAAAGATGCAGAAATCAGGGAGAGCTGCAGTGGGAGATCTGGAGATCATCTTCAGCTCCCCGCAGTAGGACAGGATCAGCTGTGGTCAGGTCCTCCAAGCTCATCTGAGCTTCTGCACAGGACCAGGCTTTGGCCACCAGCACAGCCTCTGCCCGACCTTATCACCCTCTACAACTCCCTGAAAGGTCATGTAGGCAGGTGGGGTCAGTCTCTTTCTCCAGGCAGCACTGACAGAACCAGAGGACACAGTCTCAAGCTGCACCAAGGGAAACGTAAGTTGGATATTAGAAAAAAGCTTTTATAGAAAGGGTGATAAAGTATTGGAATGGTCTGCCTGGGGAGGTGTCACCATCCCTGGATGTGGCACTCGGTGTTAGGGCTGTGTTGGACTCAATGATCTTGGAGGTCTCTTCCAAACTGGTGATTCTGTGATTCTGTGACTGTGATTCCTCACATGGGGTTCTGGTAGACACAGGCTCTGCATCTGCACAGGGGTCTGAATAAAGGGGAGATCATTATGGGGGCTGTGCTGAGTCCTTGCAAGCCTCTCTCCCCTGATCTGCAGGCAAGGTCCACATGGTGGTGATTGGGTCTGGCACAGGAGGCACCATCACTGGTGTTGCCAGGAAGCTGAAGGAGAAGTGCCCAGAGTGTAAGGTAAGGTGGGAGGCAGGACTGCCAGGGTTTTCATGGAATCACACCATGGTTTGGTTTGGAAGGGACATGAAGGGTCATCCCATTCCATCCTGTTGCCACTGGCAGGGACACCTTCTGCCAGACCAGGTTGCTCAGAGCTGGTCCTGAACACTTCCAGGGATGTGGCACCCACAACTTCTCTGGGCACCCTGTGCCAGGGCCTCACCACCCTCACAATAAGGAATTTCTTCCTAATAGCCAATGTAAATCTCCCTTCAGCTCAAAGCCATTCCCCCTTGTTCCCCCTTGTCATTTCCCTGGCATGTCAATGACATTCCCCTGGCATGTAAGTCTGAAAGTGCCCCAACAGCTCACCTGAAGGAGTAGTTGTTGTCTGCACATATTTGTTTGTTCAAAGCAACTGTGGCTTTTGTTGGAAGCAATTTGATGATGTTTGGGTTGATCTAGACCCATCCAAGTGCCTTAGAGACCAGAGTTTCCACAGCCCCACTAAAAACTCCCCTTGTCTGGTGCCTTGCCCTGTGCAGGACATTCTGGAGGGCACAGACTGCAAATGCTTCTCTTCTGCCACTGCAAAACCCTCTGTGCTTTAGGGTTAACATCAGTCATGGTGCTCATCCTGCAGAGCTCGTGCTTCAAGACTGAAGGTGTGACAGGTGCTGCCTCTCTGTTCTGCTCAGTGTGTGAGTGATCCCTGATCCACAAGGGAGGTGTGGACCCACCCCTGGAGGACTGGGACATGAGTTTGCCTCCCTGGCAGTGTGCAGCTGTGTCACCATCCCTTCTTAAGCTGCGTGCTGAGGGAGGCACCTGAGCCCAGACACAAATTAGCAGGGAGGTGTCACCATCAGCCAGCACAACTAGATACAGAAAGGATGTCTGTATCCACAGGTCTCCACAGGTTGGAGCTCAGTGGCTGGCTTCACCTAGAGCAGATTAAAGAGCTCTGGCACTGTCCTAAGGGTTGGGCTTTGGAAGTGACAGGCTCTGCCAAAGGGGTGATGACAAACACCTTGAGAGTGATAACATTTAAGCCACTAGTCACTTCTGCAACAGCTGAAGACTACCTAGGATCTATTTTAAAAGACAGTGAAAAACAGCACCCTCTTGTCCTGGAAGCTGTCCATGCTGCCAGTGATTAGGAATATTAATGAATATCAGGGGAAGGAAACACTGCTGATAAGGGTGAGGGTAACTTCTCCTTTGAGTTTTGTGTTTGGCTGTTTCTGAATTCCCATTTTGGTTTGACAAAGAGTGTTTCCATCAAAGATTGTTGGCGTGGACCCTGATGGCTCCATCGTTGCTCTGCCCAGCGAGATGAACAGGACCAACACCACAACCATCGAGGTGGAGGGCATTGGGCACGACTTCATCCCCACTGTCCTCGACAGATCAGTGAGTAACCCTGTGAAGAGGGGCCTCTGCCTGATCTCTGGCTTTGCTTCCAGCCTACTCCCAAGGCCAGAGGTGTGGTGGCCCTGTATCTTCCCAGTGCAGAACAAGCTGTTGTGGGGACATTGGGACACCCAGTTACTTTCTGAGTAACTCTGATAACAACTGACCCGCAAGGAGAAGGCAAATAGAGCCCAAAAGCAGGCAAATAACACAGTGTGAGTCTCTGCTCAGCCTCACCATTGTTCAGTGTGCCCCTTTCACTGTGATCACACAGAAGTCTGTGCTGAGGCTGCTGTTTGCTGAGCCTTCCCTGCCTCAGGCACTACACACAGAGCAGAAATCCCGCACCATGCACAGGCTGGATGACAACATCCAAGCCCTGTAAGACAGCAGACCATGAACCTCGTAGCTCTTGTTGTCAAGTTTCCTCTCAATTATCTGCCAAAGAGCTTTAAATCCCTCACACAGGCTGACTGTGCTCCCCTACTTCATTCTAGAAAGGTCCCTCACAGCCTCAGACCCCAGATTCTTTCTGCTTCCAGGTGTTGACTACATCCCCTCTGTCAGCACATGGCTGTAGAGCTGTCACCTTAATCCAGACCGATTCTTGTAGCTGGATCTCATTTTGGCAAAATCTCAACCATGAATGTAATCTGGGCTAGGAAATCATAAATATGGGACCCTAAATATGGACATAAACCCTGGGACATCCTAACTCTGGCCTTGTCAGGTGTCCCTATCTCTCCAAGGAAAGGGTGCTGGCTGGAAAGGTTGTGAATGCAAGCAAGAACATACCCTCCAGACCACAGATGTTCTGACAAAGGCTTTCAACAAGTGTGGAAGGTGCCAGATGTTGTGGGCATCAGCACCATGGTGTACCTGAGAGGATCAGGGCAGCCTGAAATGACATTGCCAGGACTCATTCTCCTTGCTTTCCTTCCAGGTGGTTGATCAGTGGTACAAAAGCAACGACACAGACTCGTTCCTCATGTCCCGCAGGCTGATCAGAGAGGAGGGGTTATTGTGTGGTAAGCAGAATGCAGCCACAACACTCTGTTCCCTTAAAAAACCTCCTCAGCCTCATCCTTTTGGGACCAAAATGCTCCAGGGTGGGTGCCTTCTGCATTTTGTGTCTGCTGGGTAAGCAGGGCCGAAAGGCTGAGCCTGGGGCTGTGCAGGGGTCACTGTAGACTCCAGAGGTGTGTCCCTCAGTCTGGTCTGGGGTCTGACTCATGGGCCACAGTAATTATAGAAGCAATAATTCCCTTCTTACAGGAGCACTTTTGCTGTGGAACAGGATCTTCAGGCAGTGCAGAGTTACACAGGCTGAAGGGAGGATTAGTGGGGCTCAGGGCAGGACAGGTGGGCTCTGCCAACAGCTCTGTGAGGCCGTGCTCGGTGTCACTGCCACACCAGAGGTGCCAGGTTTGGACCAGGAAGGTTTGAAAGTAAAGAAAGTGTGAGATGTTCTTACTGAGTATTTCTCCCTGTGCCAACAAGCTGTAAGTAATCCCCACTGGCTCCCCAAAATGAACAGGTGCCCTCAGACAGAGCCTGCCTGTACCCTAAAAGCCTCCACAGAGCATTAGTGTTGTTTTCAGCCTTCCCTGACACCAAGCAAACAGACACAGGTTTGCATCCAGGACTAGACACTACATAGGCTTGTAGTTACAACTGATAGAAGCCCTGAGCACTCATATCCAGGGAGTTTTGGAAAAGATCAGGCTATATATAATGAAACACTTTAATGTTGATTTAACCTAGCAGGCATGGAGTCACTGTGTTTCAACAGAAACCACTTGTTTGAACTCAACCATAATTTGTGAACAGCTTCATGTTCTCTGAACTGCATTTTTCAGGGCCGTTCCTCATTTGTTTGAAAAATGTGACCCAGGGATAATTAACCTGCTGTAAAATACGTGCTGCCTTGAATGCAGTGTGTAATTGGCACACAGATAGTGGAATGTGTTTGACTTCCAGTACTCAGACTGGTGGTGGAAGAATTGCCTCTGTAAAGCAGGGACCTGCTTTCCCTACGTGCAGCAAACCACATGCGTGCACAAAGACATGGGGAGCGTTCAAGTCCTCCCATCACGTTATTGCTGGTATTCCAAGCATGAACGTAATGTTTATGAGCTTTTTCAGTCTTTACAATGCATTTAAAGCAAATCTTTGGCTGCCAAGTATGTCAGCCAAAAGCTCTAGAAGTGGTATGGTCTTCTGCTCATGCAAAGGGAGGGTGCAGTGTGGGCAGCGTGTTCTGAATGTCCCTGCATGGGACCTTTCAGCCCTTGGTCTGCCCACAGAGCCACCAGAAGATGTGCTTCATGAAGTTCATGAGGTCACTTCTACACTGCCTCAAAAGCCCAGGAACCACCATATGAACACATCCCATCAGTCCCTACCTGTGCCTGGCCCTAAAGCCTACAAGGCTTCGGGACTGATCCTCCCATCGCAGTGTCCCAAGCTGCCATGCCATGAGGCCAGACTGTGCTTCCCACACCAGGACAGTGGTCCTGTGCCCTGGGCAGCCCTGACACTTGTCTCCCTCTCCTTGGTGCCCATCCAGGTGGCAGCTCAGGCAGTGCCATGTCTGTGGCTGTGACAGCTGCCAAGGACCTGAAGGAAGGTCAGCGCTGCGTTGTCATCCTGCCCGACTCCGTCCGGAACTACATGTGAGTGTCCTGCTTCCTGCCCTGCTTTCCAGCATCAGGGTGGGAGCTCCCATGGCCTTCACTGGCAGGAGTTGAACCCAGGTGCTTGGAGTTCTGGGGAACTACCCCAAAAAATCTGATAGCAAAGTGCATGGAGTGAGCCCAGAGCTGGGAGTCTCCCTCGGGCAGATCACAGGAAAAAAGCAAAATAAACAACAGGGAGAAACAGCACATCACTGTGGGAGTCACCAGGGGATGAGTGCTGGGACACTTGGGGTTTATTTCCTCTCATCACTGCACAGAGCAGGACTCAGCCAAGCTACACTCTCTGAGAGTGCATGCCTAAAGTTAGGAAGGCAAATAGCTGGCGTGCTTCAAAGAGTTACTGAGCACCCGATGCTCCTGTTGACCTTAAAAGGGGCTGAGAGCAGCCAGCTGCAAAAATCATGAGAGCCCCGGGGGCAGTGCTGTGGTCTGGTGCATGAAACAAAGCACGACTTCTTCTGGAAGCCTCACAGACTCACTCTTTGTTGGTGATTTCTAGGTCCAAATTTGTGAATGATAAGTGGATGATAAAAAATGGGTTCCTAAATGATGTCCAGGAGCACAAGCCTTGGTAAGACAATTTCTGCTGGGATAAACTGTGCTAAGGGAATCGGCTTTCTGAGTCTGGAAATCATTATCTTCAAAGGAAAATGTTCCCTTTTAGTGTAGAAAAAACACAGTAAAGTCCAGACCCCTCTGGAGAGGCTGTAATGTCAGCTCCTCTCTTCTGAGTGGTTGTCTCTCAGTTCTCCAATCAGTCTATAAAGGAGCCATTTCTGTCCCAAAGTAGCTGATCCACTCCCACATGGCAGCCCAGGCCACCTAAACCCTCTGAAAACCTCTCTCTACTCCACATTTGATGTTCAAAGGACCATCAGGCAGCTGGGGAAGTGGGCCCCTGTTGTAGGAAGCCCTGTTTCAAAAAGCTCTGCAGCTCTTTTCAGACAGGACACAGGAAATTTTCACCTTCCAGAGCTGCTGGCCAGAAGAGATGGCCAACTCTGGACTCCATGAGGCAAGAGTCCCCTCAAGGCAGGGAGTCACAGGCAAACTGCTGATGTGTGGCTGGGCAAATGCCAGTTGTTCAGAAAAGCTCTTGGTCTCACCCTAAAGTCAGTGGGTGTTACTGATGTCACCTTCTTTCTCCTTTACCAAAAGTTATTGTAAAATATTTCCTAACAGCTTAATACATTTCCAAGGCCTCTTGTGTCTGGTTAGAAATGCTCCTGGCCCTTCCAGGCTCTAGCATTGCCCTGCCCTTTCTGCAAGGACTCAGGGCTGAGATGTTTGGGAGCTGCTTGTGTTCCCCCACAAACAAGCTCAGCTTGTCCCTCATAAGTCACATGAGCATCTCTGCCAGGCTCTCTCCTGCAGGAGCTGCAAATGCTGCCTTGTGAGGACCAAGGATACAGAACAAAGGAGTAAAACTGGTAGGTCACCCATTTATGAGCTTGAAGTGAAGCCCTCAATAGCTTCCTTGGATTCAGGACAGCTCAGCACCTTGCCAGCTGCTGGTCTCATCCCTGCCTCTGGAGTTGCATAAACACTGGGCATAGGGAAAGCTTGGCTTCAACAAGACCTGGCCGTGGTGGCATTTCTGCTTTGGGTGTAGGAGTGGGGCTGGCTTTTCAGGCAGACAGAGTATCCCTCATCTCCTCTGGCCTTGTCCCCCTGCTCAAGGCCACAGCTGTGCAGCAGTCACAGCTCAGCACTGCCATTTGTCTTCCAACAGGTGGTGGAACATCAAGGTGCAGAAACTGAATCTCTCAGCCCCTCTCATTCTCCTCCCAGAAGTCAGCTGTCAAAAGGCAATTGACATCCTCCAGGAGAAGGGATATGACCAAGCTCCTGTTGTTGCTGAGTCAGGGTAACTATTTCTGCTCACTGCAGAGATGGGCATTCATACAGAAAAATGAGTCATGATGAAGCTAAAGTCCCATTTACTCATTCAGAGTTGTTGGACTCTGATGCATAATTTTAAAAATATCATCTGCCTCCTTGTGAAGATTCATCAGCTGTAAAAGATCCAGTTAAAGCCCAATCCAGTGCCCACCAATCTCAGAAGATGCTGGATCAGTGCACAGGCAAGGGGAGCCCAGGGGAGTGAGAGCTGGGGGGAAACCCACACAAATAAGCAGCTGGAGAGCCCACGGGTTTTCCTTCTCCCAGCTGCTAAGTCCTGGATTGCAATAGGAGATTTTAACTACTGTGAAACCAACAGCTTGGAGAGGACAAAGACTTCCTTGTTCTGCTCAAGTGAGGAGAAACCTGCTGCCTCCCACTGACTGCAGCAACAATTTAGTCACTGACTTCAACCAAAGCAGTTCGGCCCCTATTTAGATGTGTGTTCTACCTCAGGTCTGACCTTCTGTAAAACTCCCTATTCCCACACAGGCTTATTTTGGGAATGGTGACCCTCAGCAACACCCTCAGCTCCGTGCTGGCTGGAAATGCAGAGTTCTCAGACCCTGTCACGAAGGTCACCTACGACCAGTTCTCAAAGGTACCACTGAGGCTGGGGCTGCTGTCAGCCTCTGTCTGGGGACAGGAGAGATGGAAAAGTGCATCACCACCACCACCCTGGGGTGTGAGAGGAGGTGGGAGGTTGGTGAGAAGGCAGAGATGTGAGGAGTGGGCAATGGTGACATCTTGGAGATGAGAGTAAAAGCAAGCACCTGTAAAAGCTCTGCTGAGCCAGCAGGGCTCAGATATGGGAGCTTTTCACTCCAGGAGCCACTGACAGGGGATTTCATCCAGCTGGGGAGTCAGCATGCTCTGAAATCACAGCTCAGCCATTGCCAGGTGAAGTAAAATGTTAAATGTTACATTTTGTCCTGTTTAGATCGGCCTGGAGGACAGCCTGGGGAAGCTTTCCTGCATCCTGGAGAACGACCACTTTGCCATCGTTGTACATGAGCAGATGCAGTGTAGGTATCTGCAGAAACTCTCCCTGGGCTTGGCACAGGTGTTTGAGAGGGGAAAGGGAAGTTCTCAAGCTGATTGTGGCAGGTGTCAGTGCAGCTGCTGCACCTGTGCAGCCCCTGAGCCTCTGCACCAGGGGCTTCTTCTCTGCAAAGCCCTGGAACTGCCCACTCCTCACCCACGTCTCCTCCTGACTCCACAGAAATGGGGGGAGAGGGGCAAAGCAAGCAAGGGCGATATTAGGGGTCTCTATAGACTTCTGTAGCCCAGGGGCAAGGTCAGAGGGAGCATTTGGCCACATCAGGTAAAGTCTGGGTGGAATTCAGGCACCTAAATTGAGGAAGCTGAGAAAAGCTGAGTAGGGCGATGAGCAAGCCCTGTGGCACAGGTCATCAGGAGCACTGATGTGTAGCCTGGGGCAGCTGTGTGTGAATCTTACCTGGACCATGGCTGGGTGTAGGGATGCTGTGCCAGTCTGGCAGCACCATTAAAACAGGTCTGGTTTATTCTCAATCCCCTGCACAGCCACCTTCCCCTTGCTGTAGCAAACCAACCCAGCCACCTGCAGCAGCACCGCAGCAGCACCACAGCAGCAGCAGGATTGCTGACACATCAGTGGCAGCAAGGATCACCCCCTGTGCCTCCTGTGACCCAAAAAAAGGTGTGGTAGCAGGTGCTGCTCAGCACATCTGACCTGACACACCTTGCTGGTACAACTAACACCAAAAGACTTCTAGAAGAACAGATTTGACCTTGGCTGGGAAAAGTGAGCAACACAAAAAAGCAGTCAGAAGAGCCATGTTTAGGTCTTGTGAATTAGAGCTGAAGGGTGTAATTATGCTGATTTCATGGGATTTTCCACACTGAACATGGAAAGCATCCCTCAGGTGAGCAGTGGGTGACACTACCAGCAAGGGGCTGCCTGCCCAACTTGAGGCCTCCAAAACCCACCATGCCCAAGCATCCCAAACCTTCCATCTGGGGCCCTGCTTCCCCTGAGCCCCATCATCTCTGAAGCTTGCAAGTCCATCCATGTTCCCACAGCAGGTTGCAAACAAAAATCTGTCACTCAGAACTGCCTTTGATGCATATTTCCAATTCAGTCACCAATATGAATGCCAGGCAGAATTTCCTTTCTCAGCTATGTCATCATAAAATAAGGAATATCTCTTTTGTGTCATGTTTTGATATAAATTAAATGGCATCAGCAAATTAAATGGCAACCACCAAAAAATATCAGCCAGGTGTCTGCAGCACCTCTCACTCTGATTTTCAAACAACACCCACTTGCTTTTCCAGAGCTGCTGTTTTAATGCTGTCACAGTAACCCCCTTATTTATTACTTTCTTCCCACACCTTTGGAGCTTGCATTTTATCTTGTGTTTGCACTCTGGTGGCTAGTTTTATTTTTATTTAAGAAAACATTTATCAGACAGTTAAAACAATTATTGAAGTGCTGTTTCATTAATGGTGGTGTAGGATGTTATGAGAACAGAGGAGAAAAATGCCTGACTGCTGCTTTTAGAGAGTCTCATTAGTTTGCTCTGAAAAGTTCTCTGGTGATAGGAGCAGGACTGGAACAGAATTTGGCTGAAAACAACTGGGAAATTAAGTCTACTGCTCTGGGAAAGGTGCATTATTTGCAGCAAAAACCTCTCTGGTGTGATCACAGTAACCTGACTGAGCCTCCATCACACATTTCTGTGGAGGCACAGCTCAGACAGGCACTGTCCCTGTTAAGGTTTTCTTTTAATAAATGAACAGCAGCCTCTGCACAGCTGGAAGGTGGTAAGGGGGCTGGTGAGGGTGTTCTTTTTTATTTTTTTACCACTAAACTGGAATTTTCTGTGCTTCCAGTCAGTGGAAATGGCAGCTCCTTCACGAAGCAGATGGTGTTTGGTGTGGTCACAGCCATGGACCTCCTCACCTTTGTCAGCAGGAACGAGATGAAGTAGCAGAGCAGCTCGGCTGCCCCCGCTCCTCCAGCAGGTCCAGGTGTGCCCCCGAGCCCAAACCACCTGGTCAAGGGAGTCTCTGGCCCTATCCAGCCAACAGTTCCTCAAAATGCCTCAGTGAAAATTGTGATGCATTGTATTTGTCTGCCAAATGCCACCCACAGTATCACTAAAGAGGAAATAACTAAAGAAATTGTGTTTAATAGCCATGTGTGGTCACATGGAGCTTCCCAGGGCTGGGCAGGGAATGTGGGAAGGTGAGGATGGGAAGGGGGTTGTTGTTCCTGCCCAGATTTTAGCAGGAGGAGGTTTGGTGTGTTTGTCAGCTGCAGGTACCTGTGCACTGCCTGTGTTGCAGCTGCTGGGAGTTTTCCTGATCCCTCTGGGCCAGACCCCATTTCTCCCACAAGAGCAGCAGGGCTGGGGGCAAAGAGTCACTGCTGCAGCCTTCTGCCCCTCTCTGCCCACCCCAGGCAGGGCTGCAGGCAGCCCCTGGAGTCATTCCTCCTCATCCCTGGGTTTGTTTGGCTCCAAGAAGGCAGCAAGAGGTCAGACAAGGAGGGAAGAACGGGTAGGACACAGCCCCAGAATGTGAAAGGAGTCAGCAGGAAGGGTGGGAAGGAAAAGCTGAGGGCTGTGGTGAGCAGAGGGGATGAGGTGCTGGGCTGGTGGTGAATGGTCACCCCCGTGGTGGCAGCTGGGCTTTGGAAAGCACCTTCCTCACCTCTGGGGGAGCTGGTGGCACTGGGTGCCTCATGCGTGGTCCCACATGAGGGGACAGTGAAGGGGACTCCCAAAGCAAAGACTCATTCATGGAACAGTAACTGGGAGAGGGGCTGTGGCTTCATCCCTGAATATGCATCCTGTGAGCTCCTTATCAAGGGGTGCAAGGGAAAGGCAAAGTTTGGTCCTAATTTTGCTGTCAGGCCATTGTGTTCCAGGAGCTGATAATGAGAGTCAGAAGAGCCATTTGCCATGGCTACCAAAAACATAAATGAAAGCAAATGTCAAAAGTGGGGTGTGGGACCAAACTGAAGTGCCATTGAAACCCAGTTTGGGGGAGTTGCTCTCAAAAGACTCAGAGAGTTTACAATCTTTCTGTAAGTTTCAGGAGCTGCTCTAAGATAGCAACAACCAATTTAAATTTTAGCTTGCTGCTAAGTGGTGACTCCATATTCTCAATCTAATATAGTTTGTACAAAACTTTAATTAAATTCTAGAATGCTTAAGTATTTACATTTAGGAAAAGTGTCTCTGCTGTCTGTTGTTTCCTGAGTGACATGAGCTATTATCAGATTTTCTGAGAGTTTTTGCTTGAGCAATAACCATATTTGTCCAGAAAAACAAAATCTGATTAGATCAACCCTCATTATACTGTATTTATTTTAGCAATTCTGTTGCAAAGTGAGGCATGTTAGTCCATGCATGTATTCCAAACTCACGTGAGTAAGTCTGAAAGTGCCCCATAACTCCAGGTCGCCCAGAAATGAGTCTGAATCTGGACCAGGCTGGCTGTTATGGATTAACCCAAAGCCCAGTGCTTCCAGCAGCAGCAGCACCAGGAAGGCTGCAGGGCTGCAGGGCAGTGGCTGCCAGCTGCAGACAGGCTCCAGGACAGGCAGATGCACTCCAGCAAAGGTGAAGGAACTGCTGAGTTTTAACCTCGAATATTTACAATTTCTTCTGTATGTTAACTATGAGTCTGTGAGCTAATAAAGTTGGGTGTGAGCTCCAGATATTTCAGGATTGCTCCACCTGGGCTGGAGCCAGGCTTGCCAAGGTGCTCCCAGGGCATCCCCCTGTTCCTGGGGGCTGCTCTTTGCAGGCACATCCAGCAGTGGCACTGCCCTGCCCCGGGATGGTGGTGTTGTGTCTCCTGATGTTGGCCAGGCTGTGACCCTGAGGATGTCCCACAGGGCACGGCCCCACCACCACCCTGGAGCGCTGGGTTAGCAGAGAGAGGGGCTGGCTCGTGCCATCCTGCCCACCATGTGTCTGGCATGGAAAAGGCCTCAGGAAGCAAGGGAGGAGTTTTCATTTGACTTGTCTGCAGAAATGCCTGCAGCACCCATAAACACGTGCCCGTGCACATGTATATGGCACAGCACTGGTGGCAGGAGCACCGTGTCTGAGTGTCCCTCCCACCACCCTCTGCTCCTTCTCCACACATCCCTGGGCCTGTCCCCTGACAGTGATGACCCCCTCTGGATAAATGGTCCTTTGAGTGCCTTCTCCTTCCCTTGACACTGAGACCCTGTCAATATTTTATGTCTCCAGTGAGAGGCAGCTGCCCAGCTTGACACAGCTCAGTGCTCTCGAGCTAGCTCTGTGGGGCATAGGGGTTCTGGACCAGAGGGATGGGGGTTTCCAGGCTTCAGGAACCATGAGAGGGAAGCAGGAGGTGGATGAAGGCAGGCAGCATCCCAGCCCAGTCCTGAGTGCAGTGCCCAGCTCCAGTGCTCTCTTGACCTGCAGCTCCAGCTCTTCTCCCAAAACCTCCTGCTCCAAAGGGTGAACAGGTCTGTGCTCCCAAAACCCTCACTGCTTTCCAGGCCCATCTGCCCCAAGATGCCTCTGCTCTTCATCCCTCTGTTCTGCTAGGCTGGGGAACACATTTCCAGTGAGCCCATGAATACATCAAGGCAAGACATTTCCACATCAGGGACCAAATGGCCCAGGGGGAAGAAGCTTGGGCTGCTTGTGTTGCTCAGGGCACACAAAACTTGTGCACCCCTTCTTTGCTGTGATCCATGGCCTTGGCTCTCTGCAGCTTAATCCAGAGGCAAACAAGCCCCAAGTGCTTTAAAGGGTGAGTGTCAAGCATGTGGCACAGGAGGGCTGCCCCGTGGGAAGGTGTGTGGAGACAAGGACGTGTGCTCTGAGAAGGTCCGTGCCCACCACTGGCTCCTGCATTTTGGGGTGCATCACCCTAGAGCTGGCTGCATTTCAGCTGTGCTGCCATCCTAGAGCTTTTAACTCATTTTGCTCTCCCTGTGGACCTCAGTATCCCTGTCCCCAGCAGTCTGTGAAGCACAGGGGGCTGATGCTTCAGAAACCCTGGTGAAGTTCGTGCAGAGCGTGGGGAGCGAGGACAGACCTGCAGATACTGGACACGCCGCCAGATTAGCCTGAGTTCAGACTGAACCAACACCACGAGCAAGATAAACATCTTGCTGGCCCTGCCCAGCACCTTTGAGGCTTCCCCGCCTCCCCTTTCCCCCCCGCCAGGGTTTCACCGTGGAGCCACATAAATAGAGGCGCCGGGCGGGCTGTGGGGCAGGAGCAGGGAGGCCTCGCAAGGTCTTGCGCCGCATCCCAGCGCCTGTTCCGCCTGCCCGGCCATCCTGCAGGTAACCCGGGAACCACGGGGACTGGGAAGGGGCAAGGTGAGCCTGGAGCCCCAGAGGTGAGGGGGAGGATGAACATTTCCCTAGGAAATAGCGGGAGGCTGTTGATGCTGCTCAGTGACAGACCCACAGTGTGGTTTTGCTGGAAATCGGCTCTGTCGAAGGTGCCCAATTTCACTGCCGGCTGGGGTCAGATGTTTTGGAAATGGATGGGACTGAAGCTGATGTGGCTGAAGCTGGGACAGCCAGGAGGGAGCTCTTGGCTTGGGGAAGTGAGATCCTTCCCAGCAGCAGTTTTTCCATGGGGAGCATGTTTGGGTTCTTGCCAGTCCTCTGGGAATGACAGTAAAATAACCACTAGATTAAAATGTGTGAATGAAAGGAAGGGGCAGAACAGTGAACTCCAGCTAAGATAAAGCAGGTCTAAGTAACTGAAACTAGCAAAAGCTTGCTTTAAAACCAGAAAACCTTCGAGTATTTATTTTTTTTTTCTTCAAACTGGTAACAGTTGGGGTCTGTGCTTTCGTTTTTTTCTTTATGGTTATGCAATTTGCAAATATTTTTGTTTAAAGAGATGTTAAGAAAGAGCTGCGAGTAGTTGCATGCCTGTAAGAGTAGAAAACTGAGGCTGTCAAAGGGTGATGATATAGATATAATCAAAGGTGGCAGTGGGGCAATGGGATAAGAGGAAGAGACCTGGAAGGACCCAATGCAGGAAGGAAAAAGGTGTATTTAATACAGCAGGACATAAGATCACTCAGACAGAGGGAAAGAATCAAAAAATGCACTTAACGGAAACACTGCGTCTTGAAAAGCTGAAAAAAGATAAGAGTCCTCATCCTTTAAACAGGAAAGAGATTCGGCATCAGCTGCCAGGTGCTATGCATCCAAGGTGTGAGTGGAGAAGGAGGAGGGAGCAGGCACAGGAAGGGAATTTAATGCCAGGACTGACTCTCTGAAAACAGGCTGGCCAAAGAAATGGAGAAGGCAAAGAGCAGAGTCCCACAGGGTGCCCAACATGGGAAACATCTTCCTTTAAAAAAAAAAGTTTTTTTCCAGTTGAAACAGAGATGGAGTGACCCCCTTGGCTTCCTTTGAAGGAGTGAGGTGTCTGGAAAAGGCAGGCAGTGAGTAGCACAGCAGGACAGGTTGGGAGCTGACACCCAGACAAGCCTGGAGCAGCCACAGGACAAGCCGCCAAAGTAGGCAGTGCTTCTTCGAGCCCTTCTTCTGTCCAAGCCTAAATGCCTTCTAGGATCAATTAATTTGTCATCTAAATGTAAATCATTAGCATCAATATGAGGGTGAACAAGTCCCATTTGCTAGTTAGGGCAACCACACCGAAGCTCGGTGAGTGCTGCAGCGTGGGCTTTGCTCACCCGCTGCAGCTGCCCGAACATCCCGGCGTGGAGCACACTGCGGTCCAGCCAGGATGCGCTTTTGGGGATGCGGGATTCTGTTTTAGAGCAAACGCCCCTGGTGCCAGGCAGCTGCGGGGGACCCAAACTCCAGCCATGGGCTTGCCAAGGCCATGGGGCTACATCCCATCCCCTCGGCGTTACACCGTGGAGGGGCCAGCCCACACCCTGGGCCTTCAACGTGCCCATGCCCAGTGTGACACCCGCTCCAATCTCCCCTCCTTTTCCCCTCAGAATCATGGCCCTCACCGGCGCCCTTCGGCTGTCGCTCGCCTGCCTCCTGCTGTGCGGCGCGGCCCCAAAACCCACCTGCGACCCCAGCGCCTGCTCCCCGTGCCCCGAGGAGGACCCGGAGGGCACAGCCACCCCCACCGCCGCTGGCTGCTGTCCCCCGTGCCCCCTGCCCTGCGCCTGCCCGCCCTACCTGCAGAGCGACTGCGAGATGCAAGGCTTCGCCAGCGGCCGCGTCCCCGCCGGCCGCTCCTTCTACATCGACTTCGCCCGCACGCTGTGCACCTGCCAGCGCGGCGGGGCCATCGCCTGCACCCCGCGCTGCCCGCGGCCCAGCCCGGCCTGCCGCGCCCTGGGCAGCCCGCTGGCTGACGGCTGTCCCCAGTGCGTCTGCTACGACCAGGACGAGATGGCAGTGCCCGCCGGCACCGTCATCACCCGCGGCTCCCAAACGTGCACCTGCCCTGCCCTGGGCGGGCGGCTGCAGTGCGGCTCTGGGAGCGAGGAGTGAGGCGCTCCGGCCTGAGGGCTGAGGGCAGTGCGGCCTCTGTGGCAGCACGGAGCTTGCTGCGCCCTGGGGCGGCCTCGCTGAGAAGCTTCCAGGTGTCCTTGAGGAGTTGGGAGTTGTTATGGGCACGGAGAGGGGCAGATGCCACGTTCTCTGTCGTTGCAGGCCAGGGCAAGGTGTCTGTAGCTTGCTTGGTTGTGAGGTTTGTTCCACAGGGCTTAAGCTGACTGCTGCTAGCGTGTAACTGGAGCAAACGCGGCTATTTATTTATTTGGAAGATGATTCTGCTTTTGTGTTTGTTTGTGTGTATATGGCCTGTTTATATTAAACTTGGTGGGTAAACTTCCTCCCAGGAGCCAGGCTTTTTCTTCCTGTTATTCCATTGGGTTCCAGTGGTAGGACCAAGACCAGAAGACTGGCTGACACCTTTCCTCCAGCTGTATTAGTGCAGATCTGTTCTTAGGAGGCAAAGCTCTCTCCTGTCTCCATCCTCCGGTGCAAAGCCTTGACTCACATGAGGATGGTGGCAGCCAAGGCTCAGTCCTTCGCAGGCACCTTGATCTTACCCAGAGCTGACCCCACAGTCAGTCCCAGCTTAGCAGAAATGCCCCAAAATGTGTCTCAGTGGCTGTGTCCTCTGGATACAGACATAGGATACCGGAGATAGAATCCAGGTTTGTTGTTGTTTATTCGTTTCAGATTAAGGAAAAATCAGCGTCTTCTTAGCTGATTTTTATGGTTTGACATACATAAATACATACACACATATACAAATTATCTCTATATTAAACTCACAGCTTCATCAGGCTGTGTTATTAACACGTGGTAATTGTTTGAGGTTTGAATAAAATCAGTGTTACCAACGAACTTTTGAAGGCTTTACTGATAAGGACACATATACTTTCTTCTTGTGTTAGCTAGTGGTATTTGGTCCACACAAGGCTCTCTGCAACCACCTTGGCTGCAAGTACACCTAGACACATTAAATGTGTCTCCTGGATTGTTTTGATTTTCTTTTCTCCTGCTCTGTCTGATGCTGTTTGACTGCAAAAAAAACCCCCCACTGAGCAGTTGAGATTCAGGGTCAGGGAAAAGGTTAGAGGAAGCAGGTGAATTTGGCTTTTGGGATGGAGCAAGGGTCTCCATCAACTGGGGAAGGGACCTTAAGAATCACCCAGTTCCAACTCCCCTGCCATGGGCAGGGACACCATCCACTGTCCCAGGTTCCTCAGAGCTCCATCCAGCCTGGCCTTGGACATTTCCAGGGATGGGGCAGCCACAGCTTCTCTGGGCACCCTGTGCCAGACCCTCACCACCCTCACTGGGAAGAATTTTTTTCCATATATCGAAGCTAAATTTCTGTTCTTTCAGTTTGAAGCCATTCCCCTTTGTCCTGTGATGCCAGACCCCTGGAAATTGTCTCTCCCCAAGTTTTTTGTAGGCCCCTTCAGGTACTGGAAGGCCACAGTGAGGTCACCCCAAAGCCTTCCCTGCTCTGGGCTGAACAATCCCAGTTCTCTCAGCCTTTCCTCACAGAACAGCTGCTCCGTGTTTCTGTGCAGGGAAGAGGGTTTGACCTGACAACACTTCACCCTCTGCTCTTCCCCATTCAGTGTAAATATCTTAGCTTTTAGTAAGGTTAAAGCTTGCTGTCCACCTTCCAGACACACCAGACATCCCATGCCACGGAGTCTGCCAGCAGCGCACAAAATTCTTCCCATTACAGGTTTCTAATTACCTGCTGTCCAGATATTTACAAATTGCTGAAGGAATCCACATCCTGTATGCCCTTGCAAGGTGAGGTGTTTGGGGTTGGCTCTCTTTTGTGTCTGCCAAGAATTTAAGGAGATCAGGACCAAGCACAGTGATGGGTTTTGCAAGCACAGGGATTATTCAGAGGGAGTCATGAGGGATTTGGAAAGACTCCTCACTGCCTGGGGAGGGTGGTGGGCTGCTGGAGTTGTTTATCCTTTGTCACACATCTTATCTGTCTCACTGCTCCCTGCTTTGTGTGACTGATAACCTTGGAGCAGGGGGGAATGACCGACAGATGGGCAGCCCCTGCATAATATTGGGTTTGTCTTCTCTACCCACTGTCAGCACGGGAACAATGAAAGAGTTATTGTTCAAATATCTCTGCAAAAAGGTCCCTGTCGGCTCCTTTGCAAGCTGCTCCTTGGAGGTGGTGCAGAGTTTCTTTGCTCTGCCCCCACCTCTGATGTGAAGATACCTTCTGTCTCCAGCATCTCTGTCTGCATTTCATCACACTGAAAGCAGTAGCTGCATTATTGTACTTTTACCATGAACAGCACAGGGAGAAAATTAAAAACTCACAATGATCAGTCCGAATTTATTCACTTATATTTAATGTCCTGGGGGCTGGCATGCTTTGTTTGGGTGGGTGTTGTCCTGGTTTCTCCAGTAGTAATCACCCATGTGCTTGTCTGTAATTTGGATGCAGTATTGCTGGTATTATTTGTATTTTTCCAGATCAGATTTTTCTCAGTTTGGGCAGGGGTGTAGTTTTGTGGCTATTCCTTCACATGGTTACTGTCACTTAACATCACAGCCAGGCATGTGTTTGCAGGGAAGGACTGTAAGTGTTTCTCAAGAGCAAAACAACACAAATTCCTGTGCATCCCTAAAGGAGTCCTGAAAACTGAAAGCAAAGCTGAAATTTGCAGCTCCTTAAAAGAACTCATTTTACATGTAGAGCAAGCAGGTTTGGGGAGGTTGTTTGTAAAAGAGCATTACTGACGTTTAGTTAGTTGTGGAAGGGACAGGGCCTTTCTTCATCAGGTTAGTCATAAAATGATTGATTTAAATAGAAACCATGCTTTAGCCCTCCGTCTTTTTACGAGCCCTCTCAGCTCCCGCCTCATGAGGCTGTAAAACATTAAAATATTCATGAATGAAAGCCCATCAGGAGGTTTCCTTTGGGCACAACTATGTCGAGAAGTTGAAGTGTTTGCCCAAGTCCTTCTACCTTTTCCATCAGCCTGCCAGAAGTGAATTCCTCAGGTGTGGTTCACCAAACAGCTTCAGCACCCCAGACTGCATTTGCAGAGCCCAGGTGTGGGGGGCTGGCTCCCTGCTATTTGTTCTTTTCCTAGTTATTGTGTCCTAAATGATCAGAAATCTTGCTCCATGGCAGGCTCTGCAGTGGTGATTTCTGATCAGGATGAGAACAGAGGTTTCCTAGAGGACCCCTTAATTTAATTAGAACAAACTCAGTCAGTGTTGGTAATAGACTGAATAAATCCCTCTAGAAATAGTTTTTCTTTAAAACTTGGGGGAAGTGAGCGAGGTAACATTTGACACTTGAATGTGTTCATTGTAGGAAATTTTAAGCTGTCCTGACATGTCAAAGGTGCAATGCATTTATTAACCAGCAAATGGCACAAGGATGGGAGCTACACACACAAGTGTATTTGGGTTTTTATTACTTAATAGGGAGAGGTTCTGCATGTTTCCCTAAAGTGTGCACATTTCGTGATGCAGAACATTGAAATATGCATTTCTAAGCCTAAGATCTTTTACTGGTGCAACACATCATAAAAAGCCTGTATGTTGCAAAAGTGACACACATTCATTTGGGAAAATAATACACAAATTGTTTTAAGGCCAAAGTGATTTCAATGAGACAATGCCCTGAAGCAGGGGAGGTTCAGGCTGGACATCAGGAAGGATTTCTTCACTGAAAGGCTTGCCAAGTATTGGCAGGGGCTGCCCAGGGAGGTTTGGAGTCCCCATCCTGGGAGGTGTCCAAGGAATGTCTGGATGTGGCACTCAGAGCTCTGGGCTGGGTGATGAGGTGGGGTTTGGTGAAAGGTTGGGCTCTGTGATCTTGGAGGTCTTTTCAACATAATCGATTCTGTGATTCTGTTCTATGATTTAGCTTCAGCATTGTGCATCTACATTAAAACCAGTTTTTTTTAATCATTCTGACACTGCATCCAAAGCAGCACCCACAACTCAGTTCTCCAAGGCTGTTGGGCTTTTTCCATCAGCTGGCTTTGAATCCTGGAGTGATTTGCAGAGTCATTATTCATGGCAATTCACAGTTCAGAAGTTCATGAGACACAAAAAAACTTCAGGGTATGTAATCAAGGATTAATTGTTGCCAGTTTCCAAAGAAAGGAAGGGAAAAAAAAAGAATACAAACCCAGTTGTTTGAAAGTAGAATGAAGTATCTTAGAGGAAAATTATTGTTTCTGTAGCTGCTGAAAGTGTCTCTGTGTGTGCAAGTGAGTCAGGAATGTTGTTTCCCCCAGCATCTCAGAAAAGCTGGGAGAGCATAGGCATTACCTGACAAATGCCAACCCAGTTCCTCAAAATCTCTGGAATTTTGCCATTCTGAGTTCCAGTTGAAGATGATGCTTAAGATTTTCAAGAGCTTTCAGGTCTTGATACAGCTACAGTACTGAGCTTAGAAATTTAATCAGTTTCAGCTGTGCAAAACACTCCTTTTGTGTATTAAAACAAACAAACAAAAAAATCAACAGAAATATTCTCTCTCCTTCCTGGCCTTAATTGGGATCCTGCCCATGGAACCATATATACTGCTAAGTTCTTAGAAAAATCAGTACCTGCACAGTAATTGAATTTGTAATTATTGTAACTGCACATATCAGTAAGTCCCCTTATTTTTCTGTGTGCCAGCCCCTGCTGAGAGCAAGGAGTCTAAATCTAAAAGACCAAACAGGGCCATGAACTGAGCTCTGCAGAAACACGAGGAAACAGAATTTGATGAACGTTAAGAAGTTAAGGGAAGTGTCTGGTTTGTAGCTCACAGTGAGAGGTTGCAGGGGGAGGGACACACGCACCCTTTGAGATAAAAGTGGCATAAAAGTCAAGCACTAATTTCTTAACCAGAGAATCATTCAGGTTGGAAGAATCTTCTGAGATTGAGTCCCAGCTGTGCCCCATGCCCATCTTGTCCCAAGAGCCCAAGTGCCACCTGCAGCCCTTCCTTGGGCACCTCCAGGGCTGGGCACTGCAAACCTCCCTGGGCAGCCCCTGCCAAGGCCTGAGCTCCCTTTCCATGGGCAAATTCCTGCTGCTGCCCACCCTGAGCCTGCCCTGGCCCAGCCTGAGGCCGTTCCCTCTGCTCCTGTCCCTGTTCCCTGCCAGCAGAGCCCGACCCCCCCGGCTGCCCCTCCTGCCAGGAGCTGTGCAGAGCCACAAGGGCCCCTGAGCCTCCTTTGCTCCAGCCTGAGCCCCTTCCCAGCTCCCTCAGCAATTCTCCAGCCCCTTCCCAGCTCCCTGCCCTGGCCACGCTCCAGCCCCTCCAGGGCTCTCTCTCTGTGGCAGGAGCCACAACTGGACCCGGCCCTCGAGGTGTGGCCTCAGCAGTGCCCAGCACAGAGGAACAATCACTGCTGAGTATGATCTGCATATTTCTTCATGACTCCTAAAAATCTAACTTGAAAAATTCTTGGATCTTAGCAAAAAATTATCTAAATTAATTTTTATTACCACAGTCACTCTTAGTATATGCATCAGTTCATGTTTAGGATTCAGGATCAACTTAATGAAAAATGTGCAAGGAATAATTTTCAGGAGTAGGTCCAAGGGCCTCATCTCCTGCTTTGTGCCAGTGGTGACACCAAAGTCCAGCAGAGAAGGTAAATACCCACAGATTTTCCCTGATTACTTCACAAGCCTTAGATCACATCTCAGTTGCATCAGGAAGACAAACCAAACTTCACCTGCAAAGGTCACATTGCTTTCAGATTTTAGGAGAGCATCTGCATGGGGATTTTTCATTTTGTGCTTTAAATACACCACCAGATGTAATCCCACGTACATCACACACTCTGAATTTACATGAATTTATATATATATAAATAAATACCTAATATGTGTCCCAGCCGTATTGTTGGGTTGTTTTTGCTGTATCCTCATTTCATACTGTGTGTCTAGTTTTATTTTCCCTTGTTTTAGCTTTGAGGATATTGCTCTGCTTTTTATGAAGTTATTTAGAAACAGCCCTAAGGTGCAGAATAAAGGGCTCTGTAAACTGACGCTCCACAAAAGCAAAACAACTCACCAGTTATTTACAATCAAGCTTCTGATTCCTGTAATGGCTTCTTGAAGAGGGGATTTATCTCTCAGGGGAATTTGAAACCATCCAACTAAAAATACTCAGAATGGGACCTAATTTAGTTGATATAATCATAAAATCACAGAATAGTTTGGGTTGGAATAGATCTTAAAGATATCCAACATCCAACATAAAATTGCAACATCCCCTGCCATGGCAGGGACACCTTTCACTGTCCCAGGATGCTCCAAGCCCCATCAAGCCTGGCCTTGGACACTTCCAGGGATCCAGGGGCAGCCACAACTTCCCTGGGAAACCTGTGCCTGTGCCCCACTACCCTCACAGGGCAGAGTTTTTTCTAGTATCTAATCTAACCCTACTCTCCCTCAGTCTGAGACACAACATTCCCCTTTGCACTTTACAGGAGGATTTTTTGTTAGGTTGTTTATTCATTTCAGATTAAAGAAAAATTGCTCCCTGGCACAGTAGAGTTAAAATTATTTCCAGTTGTATCACTAGGAGTTACTGGCACTACTCTCAGACACTCTTCTAATGCCAGAGAAGGAAATGATAAATACTCCTTTGTCTAGAGCACAAACTACTCGGCTCTCCACAGATTAACCCTCTAACCACAAAATATGATCCATAAACTGCCCTCTTCCCTTCTGGAGGCACTCATGGGTGTCACCATGCCAGATGCTGGGGAAGAGACAGCAGGAATAAATCATGCTCCAGTACTCAGCAGAAGAAAATCCAGGAGTGCCCACATCTGATTTAATCTCTGCTGAGCAGGACTGAGCTGGATATGAAATGAGTTTGAGATTCTTGCTTGAGAAGAATCTTGTAATAAAGGAGCTGCTCATTTCCTGAAGACTGCTGATTTGGTAGAAAATGGTAATTTTAGGAATGTATTACAATCTGGCTAAACAAGTTAACATATGGGATTTAAAGAGAGGAAGTGTTTTCAAATAAGTCACTATATATGCTTGTAACCATTACTTGATGTCCATGCCACTTTAATTATTTTGAAACAACAACAACAAAAAAAATCCCACCCAAAGTCACAAACATTATGGTCTATTTACCTGCTAATTCTTTCTTTCATTGAAGCTCCTCCTGCATTACAAAAGTGTAATAAAAATCCCCACACTGATAAGAACAAGTAAACATTTCTCTTCATTTGCATAAACAAGAAACCCCAAACAAATACAAGGGCCAAGGACTTTCCCTGGCCAAGAACTGGTTAAATAGTTTGAAACTATGCTCAAGATTTCCTGAAAACGTATTTGTCTTCCAGCCAAACAATACTGTTAAAGCAATGTAAGTGCTTTGCTTCCAAAATGTGCTTTTTCTGTTCACAGAGAGCAGCAGCGTAAAATATCATCCATGAAGCATATTCTCATTTTTAATTTCATCCCTTGATAGATCAGTTGCTTCAAAATCCCTTAACAACCAAGGAAAGAAAAGTTACAGGGTTGACATTTTAAATATTATCGATTGTACCGACCCAGTGCTGCTAATCCACAGGCAGGTTATGGGCTGCTTCCATCACAACCTGAAACACTGGATTTTATTAACACCGCCAGTCTTTATGGGTGTCTGCAAGGTTGGAAAAGCATTTCCCTGCCTTCTCACATCTTGCTTTCCTCTGGCAAAACCAACTGTGATCACTCAGCAAGTCCTAAAGAACCATGTCACAGAAAATGAATGAATTCTGTATTTCCAGGTGACAGCAATGAACAAATTACCTGATTTGGGCAATCACCAAAAAGCACATCAGTGCCAATTTCACTGCACTTTGCACTAGACCGTCAGGTTACTGCAGGACTTGAAAATTAAACAACCCAGAAGGTCTTTGCAGGAGTTTAGCATGCCAAGGGCAGGGGAGGGGGGAAGGAATCCATGCTGAGTTTGAGTTTGGCAGAATGAACCTGCTTTTGTCCTCAGCTCTGCTGCAGAGTGAAGAGCTGATGGTTAGATGGTTTGCACACCACAGCCAAAAGTGCATGTTCATGGATTTCATGATTTCAAACATGTTCCTGATTTCAGGAGGTGGTGAGAGTTTGAATTTATTATTAGGAAACCAAAACATTTCACTTAATTGTTTAACATGCGAGATTTTCATGAGGGAATGAAGGTTAGTTACATTTCCAACAGGATTTCAAAACTACATTTTGCCTTTTCAACTCTAAGCCAAATGTAAGGCTGAAAGGTTGAAGAGACTAATCAAAGGAACAGAAGTCAGAAAGACAACAATACAGTACCTAAAAATGGGTAATTCACACATTTTTGACATTTGTGTCTTGCATAGACAAATACTTATTCATTTTTTTTCTCCCAACACAACTCAACTTCAGAAACTAAAATGTTAAATCAACTTTAATCACAATTAAATGCATGTGTTCCAATTTTTCAAAATACCAGGGTGTTCTGGATTTTCTCTGTTTAAGTGCAACTATCATCCCTTGGAAAAGCTTTGTTTTGTTCTGTGGGCTGCCAAGTTCCTGAAGTCAGGAAGGTGGGCTTCTGATTCTTCCAGAAACAAATCCATGTTGGATTTCACAGAACACTCTGAGCTGGAAGGGACCCACAATGAGTCCAGCTCCCCATGGCCCACATGAGGCTCAAAGCTGTGTCCTGGGTGCCACTGACCAGCTGAGCCAATCTAAGGCCAAGAGCTGGGGTTTGAGCCATGTGTGCTCCTATTTCAGTCCAATATCCATAAACCTAAAGCTGCTTTGGAAGCACAGGAACTGGGAACTGCAATTCCTCGCTGCGGGTCTGGCTCCTGGCCGCATTTTGAACATAAAAAATAATATTTGTTGTTGCACCCCAGGTCACCATGAAATCCTGCTCTGCCAAAGCCCTTCACCTACACCCAGGTTTCCTTCCACTGGAAGAAGACCCAGGTATGCAGGCACGGTAGAGCTGGAGGGCTCAACAAAAGCTTCCTGACAGAGAGCAGGTACCAGAGAAAGTAAATGCAGCCTGACATGGATCTGTATGGAGCTTCCCTGAGGTCGGCAGGACTCCACTGTGACACAGTATCCAGATGTAGAAAACCTTCTGCAAAGCCAGAGTTGATTCTGAGTATTTTCCAACATGATTATTTCTTTGTAACAGTCATTCAGAAACTTATCCTGACCGTTTTGGAATTGATTTACTGAAGTGCAATGTTTCCAAAGTTAAAAAAAACAACAGAAAATTGCCTTGCCTGTTCCAGGAATATTGCAAAAATTGGACTGAGAACCCTGTTTTGGGTTAGATTGAAAAAAAAAATACTAAAAGTTTCAATAATTGTATTTGCAGAAGAATCACACTGATTCAAAAATCAAATTAGTTCTATTGCATACGAATATGACTGATTTGGGGCAGGGGGGAATTATACACAGACTTGAAGTTAGGTCCCCTGTAAACTTTTTAACTAATGTAAACATGTACCTTTCCTGAATGGTGATGCTTTGCTGAAACCAGCAATCTTTCCTACACAGCAAAAAACAAAACAAAACAAAAAAGACTCTACTTGGTTTTTCTTCTTTTAAATCATGAGAAGAACAAGCACTTCCCTGCAGTTCACACCTACTACAGAATTCTCACTGAACTGAAAGAAAAGGTTTGAGTTTCATATGTCAAACAATACTTCTACACTGGTGAAGCCTTTTCAATGTTAGGAATTCATGCCCCTATATTTTTTTGTGTTTCTAATCTGACAGTGGCACTATTGCATATTCCCTTTTCACAGTAAATTCTGTCAACTTCAGTCTCCAGGAATTGATAAAGTAGCTGAAGACAAGGTCATGTTTTGGAAGAAGAGAACTGCTGCATGTAAATTGGGGGGCATAATAATTAAAAAAACAAAGCAGCCAGCTAGAAAATGGCTTTTTTCTGAAAAATAAAATTTCAGAAGTTTGCAAGCCCTGAGGTCTGGTTGTTTCCAATAAAAACCCCAAACAAACCAACAAATATAACATGCTATTGAATGGAGATGGTGGGGGGGATGAAGCACTCTTGGAGTTAAAAACAATTAAAAACAAAAATACAGAATCTGAGTTCAAGTAACCTAAGTTATCTTTTGTAGGGGCAGTAGGCTGAATGTTTCCAGAGGAACAGGATTTGGACATGGTTTGTCTTTTAAAGTGTTTTGGGGTCAAACTGGATTTGACAACAGCCTTTGAGATAGCCATACTATGTCAAAGCCTTCCTAATTACATCTTTCATTATCCATTTACTGTGCTGTTTAGCAAACATGGTACATTACTGGCAAAGCAGAGAAGTCAGAAGAAAACAAATTCTTTAGAAATCACCAGTCCAGCGGAGCAGATCATTACAGCACTTGAACTAATGAAGATCCTCAGCCAGGACTCAGTGAGAGTCAGAGCAGAAACTCTTGTGTTGAGTAAAAACCATTAAAAAAAAACCAACCAAAACTCCCAGTCACTTAAAACTTCTGTTATTCTCCATGAAGGTATGGCATTTCTTCCTGAAGCTTTTCTTCCTACCAACTCAACCTTGCCTTGGAAGACAATCTGCCATGACCAGCTTCCAACCACTTAAGCATGTCAAGCAGTACATTCCTTCATCCTCCTGAAATCAAGGGGACCTAAACATGTGCCTGAGTGTTCTGAGAAGCAGAAATTAAGTATTCAATTAAATATTTGCATCTGCCCAAAGGGCTTTGTTCAAATACAGTGTCTGAAGGTTCTAAAGGCTACCACCTTTCTCCCTGTCACGTTAGAAACACACCCAGATTTGGTCTAAATCAGAAGGAAGTTCTGGCTTTGATCTAAGCCAACACTGTGACAAATGGACAGGGACAAAAGAGGGTGTTGATCATACCATGAGGCTCTTGAATCTCTTATTTGTACTCAACAATGGGAAATACAAAGTTCCAAAAGCAAGTGTTCATGGATAGACAATCACAAACTTCAAATTTTGGGAAAATAAAATAAATGAACTGTTACCACAACAAAAAAAAAACCAAATTAAAAAATCCCAAACAAAACCAAACCAATACCCAGCTGTTTTCATCACCAGCTCTTCGTTTTTTAAATGGACACACAAGGATTTCCTACTCTAACAAAGCCTGCTGTATATTCTGATAGTAAACTTCAGATCTGAAGAAATTTTATATAAATCCATGTTATATTTTTCTTTTTGCATTAGGGGAAAATATTTCAAATGCAATAAAATAGCAGAATTCATGACTGTATAGTAGGCAATTTTCATTTTTTTAGATTCAGTTGTACAAACTATAAACCATTAAATTTCTCTAATAATTGGAAAAGTTGTGGGTATTTGAACTTACTTACCTGAATACTCATTTAGCAAATATATTCAGATACAATTCTAGATACAGAGTTATGCAATTTGAATATTAGTTTACACATAATATAAATCAATGTTTGACAATATCAAAATCCCATCAAACAGTGGGCTCTTCTTATGCTATTATCAAATATAATATATCACTGTGGGATAGCTGAGAATCATAGAATGCTACTGTAGGCTTGTTTATTAAATTGGGTCAATTTTCAGACCTTCCAAATAGGAATACTAAACATTTCTTTTTCCCCTCTGGAAATTCTTTTTTTTTTTTTTTTCCTCCTGCTTAATACAGTTGTCATCCCAATTTCTAGTGAATTTATAAAAATATTTTTTTTTATCCAATAACCCCAGCAAGGTAAAAATAGGAGTTTTTATAGCAAATGATAAACAGGCTCATGGACTATGAGAGAAACTAAACTTATTTAAATTGCCATACATTCTCTACTGAATCACACATCAACAGTTTCTTTTTATGTGTGTTGCTGTCCACCTCAGACTAGCAGTTTTTAAGGTGCAGAAGCATCTTTCAAATATATGCATCTAACTCAATAATCAAGTTTCACACACTAGTGTCACATGCTTTAAATTTACATCACCTGCCCATCAAAAGCTGTGTTAAATAACAGCACTAATTGAAACTGCATAATTCATCTGAAACTGCAGCACTTCCAATTCAGAGAACAAAGGGGTGCTTACGTGGTTCTTTATATTACTAGATATAATTTTCTGAAATAAGGAAAGGAAAAGAAACGGGAAAAAGAAACCATCAAAAAACAAACCACATTTGAAAGAAGTTGCTGCACCTGCAAAAACACTCTTTAAGCTTACTATGAAATACAAAAAAGTGCACCCTTCTATATCTACATATAAAACATATTAGAAATAAAACTTGTGTAAAATGTTTGCTGTGCAAACTATAAAAAGTCAGTCAGTCAGTCCATTCTTTTTCCTAAGTGTTTTTCTCCACGCTCTCCTGCTTCCTACTGCAGAGAATCGCTGTTATCCAAGACCAGCCCACTGATATTTGCTGTTGAGAGGTCTCCTCCATCCTCTTCACCGCTGTCCACAGACTCATCCTCGCTCTGCCCTGCCATCATCACCTGCTGCACAGCCAGGGTAGCACCATCGGAGGACAAGGACTGCAGACTGTCTACATTCATGTTGACTGGAGCTGTGATGGTCACAACAGCACCTGCAGAAGCACAACCAAAGCACTTCAGCACCTTTCTTGCCTTCCACGTACATATAACAGAGCTTGTTTCTAATCAACAGTTAGGAAACTTAAGGAGCTACATTAAAATAGAAGATATGTAGGTTGTCAAATACTTAAATATCAGAAAATGCCAGAATTAGGTTGGTTGGGAATCTTAAACTTTGTGTTGTGAATCCTAAATCTGTGCTATGGATACCCACTACAGCAATTCTCCAATCAAATCATCACAAGGCCACTTCTGCTAAGTGTTCTAGATTAAGTCATTGCAGAAAAAGGGGAGTGTTCAGATTCAAGGCAACTTCAATGTATAAAGCTGTTGTCAGATCCAGCAGAGGCTGAGGGAAAATTTGTTACAAACTGGAAAGAATAAAGCACCAGGCAGCAGGACAGAAAGGATGATCCTGGCATTAAAGCAGTTACTTATCTTTCTTAAATGAAACCTTTTTGTCTGATCTGACACTGAGGAAGTTACTTCAGTCAAAGCCTGTGGAGGCTCTGTGACATCTTTCTGCCTCTCACTGTTCAGCTTGAAGCACATGAGGCAGATGTGGAATTGCAGCTGCTGAAGCTGCAGTACAGTGCTGCTCATCCAACAGGACACTCCTGACGTGCACACAGAGACAACTCAGCTGTACATCTCAGTTTTACATCTTTTATTCTTTCATTTCAAAACTTTTGAAACAAAAGCAAGCTTCTTAATGTGAATTCCAATATAATACTCTTGTTCAAACCACAGAAAAGTGTTAAAGAGAGGAAAAGTGACACAGTGACACATTTATGTTATCCTTTCCCAGATTAAAATCACATTTATACTGAAATACCCAAAAGTTTCCCTCCCACCACAGGCATCAAACCCTCCATTTCACTGTCAGGGAGGAATTAACTTTATTATCCATGTTCAGGCAGCTCTCCTCACCATCTGACATCGTGAGCTCGTTCGATTGCTGCTGAGCAACTCCTGAGGCAATGGAGTCAGGCCAGAACCTCTGGACTGGTCGGTTCTGGGCTGTTTTCTTCTTTGTTTTTGGAGTTTCAGAACAACTGGAATCCAGCATTGGCTGAAGAATTCGCCTTCTAGCATTGATAAACCTAAATAAAATCGAGGGCAAGGTAAACTTAGGACCAATTGGCTGTAAATTCCATCTATCGCTCACATTCACAAAGCATGCAGCAGGGAAAAAAGTATGAATATAATATCTTCTATCAGCTGGGCTTCACATTCTTTTTAAAGTGTAGAGCCACTCCTAGAACACCAGCATTCCTTCTGGCAAACTAGCTAAGAAAGCACTTCTATCATTTTGCAGCGTTAACAGCATTTTCCCCCACCTCAGAAGGAAAAATTCTCCAGACAGCACAACAGATGTACACTTCAGGATCTTATTAAAAACTAAGCACCAGAAAACCTGCTGACAGCCCAGCTCAGAAAGCTGATACTCCTCTCATTAGGGTTCACCTAAAATCTAGCCCCTGCCTAACCTGCTTTGTTTGGTCTGGTTTCATTTACTCCCTTAAGCTTCTGCATTACTTATTTTACAGGCTCCCTGGCTTTCCAAGGGCTGGCTCCTGATCCAGGAGATGACAGCAAACACATCTGTCAGATCTGTCCTGATTCCTTTTAGTTCTCTGATTTTCACTTGCTTTAGCATGCTAATTGCTGCCCTTCCCCTTTCTGCTAGTGAGCAAGAAAATACTTTAAACTAAACCAACTTCAGCCTAGTGAGCTATGGCAGGGAGTTGTGACTGAAGACATCATCCCTAAATATCACAAAATACATCCAGGTCCCAAGTTTACCTGCAATGGGAGGAAATCAGGTGCAGCTGGCAGGTTCCTAAGTTGTAATACAATGCTCTGCAAAGACAGCAGTCAGATCGCAGTGCACAGAGCTCCACAGCCACATGTCACACAGGCATAGTCACCCTGTTCCACTTTTGGAACCAGTGTTCTGTCACTATCTAAACTATTTCCCCCCTGGACCCCTCCACAGCTTCACAGCCAGTGTCATCTTTGAAATCTGAGGCAGATCCCTGTGGGACTTTGCTGCAGCAATTTTAGGAACTGATGCCACAAGGTGAACAGGACACACGTCAGCACCTTCCCTCCTCTCTTCTGCAGGGCAGGTGTCTTATCTTACACCTCCAGGAAAGATAAGGCATGACAAAATATGCTGAACCATGAACTGGTGTAGCTGAGGAACTGCCTCTCCATTCAGACATCACTGCTCAGGACAGCATCCTTTGATACAAGAACAGAAGCTGTTACCAATAACTTCTTAAATATCTGCAGCCAACAGGCCACTAAGGGCCTTCAGACTTTAATTTCTTTACTTGCAGAAGAGACACGAGAGTACTTCCATCTCTCTCAGCACTGGAACAGAACACAATTCCTTAATGCTGCAATGGTTTCTGGAGTCCTTATATAATTAAAATGACATGAGTATTATTATACCTTATAAAAATAACGTGCTTGTGTGCCAGTGCATAACTCTTGTATTTCTATACATGTTTTGTAACATATGTAGAATATTCAAGTTCAGCTCCAGATGTCCAGGTTATCCTCCTCACTATTTCTGAGCTGTAAGCACGTGGAGACAAGGACAGATATTATGTTAAGGGCTTTGCTCTTACCAATTGTTAACCTGGAGTAGTGTCAGATTTGTTTGTGCTGCAATCTGCTTCTTCTCATCCTCTGTTGGATATGGATGCTACAGAGGCCAGAAATGCAAACAAAAAAGGCATAAGCTTGTTTTGCATCTCCTCATCAAAAATAAGAACTCCTTTATTACATCTGATTAAAGAGGGTGGATTAGGGCCATCTGACTCATTAAAACACAAAGCTTAGAGACCTCACAAACTTTTATAGATGAAAATAATTCAACAAAGAGTGCTTTACTACACAAAAACTGATTTTATCCTCAAGAGTGTCTGTGGCACCGTGAAGCTGCTGCTGTGTAATTCAGAAGAAAAAGCTTCTCATGGCTGACAGTCTTTATTAAAGAGCATGATCCCTGGGCAGCACAGCATGTGAGCAGCTCTGATTAGTTCTGCTGGCCAGGGCAGTGTCATATGAGAGAACTGAGGAGCACTCTGGAGTTAAATAAAGCTGCTCTAAGCAGATCAGGACAGGGCACGTAACACAAGAAGTGCACACGAAGCTTCCCTGGCTCAGTTCTCTGCTGCAAAACAGTTGTAAAAGGCAAAATATCAATCAACTCAACATTGTAATGGCTTGAGAACCATTTATCCTTTCAAAGTATTCATGCAAAGGAAAGACAATTGAAAGCACAAGCAGATAGGGACATGCTTGGTACACATCAGAAGGATTGGAAAGGAGATCAGGACAGAATATTTTTGAAGTTTTCTTCGGTCAAAAATGCACCTAAAACACTGCAAAATCCAGGTGGAATTATTTTTCCTGGTGCCATGAACCAGGGTGTAGAGAGCATTAAGTTCTCAATATAGTGAAATGAAGAAAGGCTCTTTGTAACAACATTTATTGAGACTGTGCAGTACAAATGTAACATATTTATTAAAATATTAATAAAAGCCAACCAACACTAGACTGTGAAACTACTCCAAATGACTCCAGGGAAAACTGAACTGAGATTCCATTAATTGACAACAGAATAAATTCACTTTGTTTATAAAGAAAAATTGTAAAGAGACCACAAGAAGGAGCTACATAAAAAACTGACCATGCTCAGTCCTTACCCCTATGTGCTGAAAAAGCCAAGATCTCATCACATTTGTAGCGTGCTTGGGAAGAACTCCTCTCTTATTTTTTGATGAGCCATCATCTTGATGCAAGATGCCTAGATCTTGGTTTAATTGCAACTGGAGCTGCATATGTAATTTTAGGAGAAATAAGGCAGTTAACATAGTAATGGCAGTTCTGTATCAATGAATGAATAACTTATTTAGAGAAGGAATTAAAAGAAATTAGGCTTGAAGATCTTGAATATACTCACTGTGTGCAAACATAAACTATGGAAGTTGTAAAATACTACTGATTTAAGACTTAAATGAAAGATAAAGTAAAATTTATCATTATGCTGTAGTTGCAAACAAAGATGCTAAAGGTCCTGCTAAATAAGTGCATTAAATTCTCAAAGATCTATACAGTATAGATCTATACAGTAGAACCCATAATTCACTTTACAACTTTCATACTACTTCCTAAATATTCATATATCTTTCTCTTTGTTTTTTACTTCCTATGGATTCATCAAATCATTTGCACATTGGTTATCTGAACATTTCAGAATACATTCTTAAATGTTTATGCAGAAATAGAAAGAAACAGCACATAAATTGCCTATAAGATTCTATTTCAGACAATTGGAACCAAAATAATTCTAAATCAGGTTTTCCATACAAATTGAAGCAATTTCTTAAGCCAATGAATATGTAGGAAATGAGCTTTAAACAAGGTTTAGGCTATCAAATTACTACAAATATATATTTGGAGCATATTTTAATTTCCAAAGTAATGTCTTACAATCTAAATAACCTGCCTGCATATGGAGGCTTTATAATGAACTTTCAATAGCTTTTCTACAGTGTTTTTCCCTACCTCCACAGCATTCTGAAACACTGAAAAAGAAGACATTGAAGTAGAATTTTCAATTAGTGATTTTTGCATAGGTGGGTTTGGAGAATCCTGCTAACATCAAGAGTAGTCACAGATGTGTGACAGAAGGTCAAATCCTTTTTTATTTATAGTCTAGAGGCATTATTTTCCTCTCAGTATTTTTTTATTCCATAAAAGGTAAAAAAACCCCAATTTTTCTAAATCCCTTCAGTCCAGGAGAGTAATTTTACACATTTCTTTCTGAGAGGTGTGTGAGGACAGAGCTGTCTGTGTTCTAGGGGAGAACATGGCTGAGTACAGATATCCTGCCAATTCAAAGAACACTCTGTGCACACTTTTTCTGGTTGGAAGGCCAGAATAAGGGGGAAAAGAAGCCAGTGAGTCAGTGATTACCAACAGATTTAATGCTGTGGAGATGGGAGCTTCTCATTCACATTTCTAATTAAATCCAGATTCCAGGAAGATTTGGTTTACCACTTCCAGAGAAAGCTAGCAAGGTTTTTCTGTGCCAGAAGATGGTCTAGTTTTCATGTTTCTTTTTCTTTAGTTTTTTCTTTGAACTCTCCAGATCCAACTCTTTAAGAGCCTCCCACAAAAGAGTACCCTTATATTTTAGGATATAAGGAAACAAAATTGAGGATCTCCCAAAGCCTCAATTAAATATTTTGAAGGTTTAATAGAAAAATGCTTCTCAAAGCAGACAAATTCTGAAATACACAGTCTCACAGTTGTTGCCATTGTGATAAAAAGTCAAATTTCTCACAACAGCAGTGTGGTACCTCAATGCAATACATTAAATCCATCCAGTTCAATGATTAGAAAAGTTATGATAACTGAAAAAGTATTAATTTAATTCAGAAGGGTTTTTGGTTTGCATTGGTGTGTTGTGGGGGTTTTTTGTTCATTGGTTTAGGGGTGTGGTTTTTTAAAAATTTTTGTTAGTTTTTTTTTTTTCAATTTCATGTACCTATATTCTTTTGGCATCAGTAAAGGAAGACAATTAAAAGGTAGGAACTCTGATGAGCTCTGGTGGCAAAGGGTCCTTATGACATAATATACAATCTGTAACTCCCACAGCAGTGGCTGTACCAATTTACAATTAATTACCATGTGTGTACACAGAGCTTGTTCTGCCAGTGTGTCAAATTAAAATCAAAACTCCTAAAACCACTGAGATGTATTTCCACCCAGAACACCATTCTGTGGAGCTTATG
>VWYI01015201.1:115200-137937 GCA_013399455.1 Anthoscopus minutus
AAGGGGGAGAAAGGTAATACAAAGAGGTGTTTGCAGACAGGTCACAGCAGCAGTAATATTTCATTTATTCAGTGCTAATGCATAGAATATGCCACAGAACAATGAAAAATTTTAATTGATTCAGTCTTTACAGCTGTAGCAATAAAACTGGGGAAGTTTTATTCTTTTATTTCTCTTCAGAGAAATGCAGAAAGATGAAGTAACCATGAGACTTGTATATATACACAGAATCCTAGCATGGTTTGGCTCGGAAGGAATGTCAAAAATCATCCTGTTCCAACCCTGCCATGGGCAGGGACACTTTCCACTATTGTTGAAATTGTTTTAAGTAAAGATAATGGTAAACTATTAAGCAGAGTAAGAAAAGTTATTGGAAAAAACTTTCAGTTCTTGCTATCCAGAGCTTATTAATGTATAAATATACCTCCAAATTCAAGAAATTGTATCTTTACATTCACAGCTCACCTACCTCCCTGACCCAAATCCTCCTGCAATTTAGATTTTCAGTGGAAGAACACAAGCTCTGGCAGAAAAGCTATTTTGTTTTCATTTGTTTTGATTTGATTTGATTTGATAAGCTCCCTCCTCTGTTTTGAGTTCCCAGCTATGAGACATAGCAAGAACGGGTGTAGCTAGAGGTTATTGGGACAGTTCTGCAAATTAAAACAGCAAAAGCATTATTCAGAAAGGCTTGGTCAGACATCAGCTGGCTTCACCACTACAACTCAGGTTCCTGACACAACTAAGAATTCAAGAGATTTGAGAAGAGGGTACTGAACCAAAAATCCTTACCCCAAAGGAAAAAAAACTCGGGGAGATCTTCAAAAAAGGCAGTGTCCTGTTCAAATACAAAAGGGAGAGTATATTTAACACTCCTTGCTTTGTATTGTGTCTAGATTTGACAAAGCCATAAGTAACCTGCTCTGACTTCACAGCTGACCCTACTCTGTGCAGGAGGTTGGACTACAAACCTCTTGAGCTTGTGGTCCAGCCCAAACCATCCTATGGTCCTATGAATGCTGGGAAATTTAAAAATTCACCCATGTGTGGGGAAGAGTTTACTCTGAACAGAGAGGCAGGAACCACCCTGAGGCAATGTGGTATTTCTGCAGCATCTGTAGCAGTAAGCAACAAAAAACCGTTAAGCAAAGAATGTCTTAAAATATAAAATAATCTGTGAAAGGTCTAAAAAACTCTTTGCAAGCACCCATGCTGAACAACTTCTTAGACATGGAGGAGTCTGTCTGTGGATGTCCCATGCAGAAAAAGAATTAATGGAGAACAAAGAGCAGCTGGTGCCTTGGTTCATTCCAGGATCTGTTTTATCTGTGAAAATGAGGCAGGGATAGCAAAGGGTAAGGGTAAAAGGGTGTGGAGCTCCAACAGATGATACTCCAAGTTATGTGGATAAGCTGAGCACACTTCCAGAAAGCAGCAATAGAGACCACCAAAATCTGGGTATTGACAGCAAACACATCTTGTGACACTGATGCTTCGTAAAAGGACTAAGGGGATACAAATAACATTCCAAGAAGATAGACAAAAAATTAAAGCTCTAGGGAAACAGATATCCAGTCTGGTAAGAACATGAGCACAACCTTCAGCTTCCACTTCCTTCCCCCAGGATTTGAAAACAGGAGATCTGCAGGACAGAACCACAGGTTCATCCCAGAGCACGTGGCCCAGGATTGCATCCAGACCCAGGAAAGACACTGCAGAAGTAAAAAAGGCCTGGTAACAATTCTCCTGGATTGACTATGATCCTTTGCCCTGCTGATTCAAGATCACTGATGTTGGAGAGCTTAACTTGGAAGAACAGAATCCCTCAATCAGAATCCCTCCATCTAGATAGTAACAAGGGTTTGAAACCTGGTGTACAGACAATTTAGCAATTAATGAGTATGCTTAAAATTAAGTTTTAAGTGGATGCTACCCACATTTCCCAGTGCTGAAATCCTTTTGAATACTAAAGCAGGAAGCCACCAATTAATTTAGAATGGAAATTATAATATCAAAGTAACAAGATAATCTAGACCATAGCTTAGTAAGAGCTACTCAAATTGGAACAAGCATCCACTGCTCTTAATGAACTTCCTTTCTGGTCAAACTGATCTAATGCCTGTGCCACCCAGATTAACATTCTGTGGTTCTCTGGATGAACTCCAAACTCTTCTTGTGGAATATTCAAGGCACTTCAAGTGAGTACACAATGTGGAATGTTGCCAGGACTGTAAGTGACCCTACAATCACTATCTGTGACCTTTCATAATTTCTGTTATCGACTTAATTAGCCCACAGGCAGAACGGAGCATGGAATTATATTCTGCTGCTTTGGAGCTGTCAGTTGAAGCTCTGTCACAGAAACTGTAGTCTGGCTGAGCTCTACATGCCACATCTCAAAGAGGTAAAAGGAAAAAAAACTGGAACAGCTGATCAATTTCCTTACTGCAAAAGGCCTGTGATTCTCAAATAGGATTTGAATTTGGCTCTTTAGGGTTGTGATGCTCAGTTCATCTCAGTTTAGCTCTTGCTCCGAGTTGATCCTACTGAGCAAATATTTACACCTTATTTGCTTGACTCTGCTCCATCCTTCTAGCCCAGTCTAATTATCAGTCTTAACAGCTTCTCCTTTCAGATGAATGGTTGAATTAACATTGGAGTTAAAAAGGGACAGACAGCATGAGCAGAAGAAGGAACAAAGGTGCACAATAGTGTTTTTTGCTACTAAGGAGAGACTTTTTAATCTCCATAAAAATACACATATGGGACACGAGGCAGAACAAACAGCCTGTCTACAGCCTTCCCTGTGGCAAGCACCAATATCTCAAGCTGAAAAGAGACTGAAAGCCATGCTAGCCAGTTCACAACTTGACAGAAACTTGTGCTGACTGCCCCATACTAAATGAAGAGCCTGTCAGAACGTCAGCTGTTCAGAGCTCCCAGCCTTCAGGACAGGCAGAGGACAAGCTGCACTCAGGTTTCATTTGGTATCCAGTAACAGAAAGTCACAGCTAACAATACGACCACAGGACAGGAGTTCAATGCCAAGGATTTTTGATTTTGCAACTTGGTTCCAGTTTAAGCCACTACTGACCTCAGCAGCCATGGAATCCAGGACATAAACAAGTAATTCCTCACCTACCTCAAGCAAAACCAGCCAGATCTGTGCAGCAAAGGGGAACACCACATAAACCAAGAGACTTGGTCACTACAACCACAAACTAAAACCATAAACAGGTCAATGACAGGAAGGACTGTCTGAACACACCAGACCCAACTGCAACCAAAGCAAGCTGGATCTGGGAGAGGGTTTATGTATGACCAAAAGCACAGGGAACACGCCAAGGCAAGCAGGACCTTTGGGAAACCAGTCTTTGGAGGCTCACAGAAGCCACAGAATAGCTGTGGTTGGAAGGGACCTCTGGAGATTGCTTAATCCAACCCCCCTTCTCAAAGCAAGGTCAGGCAGGGCAGGTTCCTCAGGGTCATGTCCAGCTGAGTTTGACTGTCTCCAAGGATGGAGACTCCACAACTCTCTGGGAAGCTCCTATGTTTCAATTCATTCCCCTTTCCTCTTGCCCTTTCACTGGGAACCGCTGAGAAGAGTCAGTCTGTCTTTTTCCCCTGTTAGGACCTGGCCTTTCCCTTTGCTGAATTCCATGAGAATCCCATTTTTCTGCTTCTCCAAAAGCAATGAAGCACCTCTGAATGGTGCCAGAGCCATGTGTGGATCAGCCCCTCCTCCCAGTTTTGCAACACCTGCAAACCTGCTGAGGGTTCAGTCTGCCCCATCACCCCAGTCACTAATGCAGATGTTAAACAGTTCTGGTTTCACAATCAGTCCCTGGAGAACAGCACTTCTGAGCAGCCCTCAACTGGACTTCATGCTGCTGACCACAATCTCTTGAGCCCAGTTTTTCAGTCCACCTCCCTGCTCACTTATCTGTGTCCTGTCAGTTTGGTTATGAGAATGTTGTAAGAGACATCAAAAGTGAAGATAAACCACAACCACTGCTCTTTCCTCAACCACTGAGCCACAGCTACCACATTCCAACTATTAGATTTCAGATGTGCTTCTGAAAAGAAATTGGGATTAGAGAGATACAGGAAAACAGTGATTCTGTGTTGGACTCAGAGAGTTACAAATGAAGAAAATAACCTGAGGCTTAACAAGTCAGCAGACTTGCTTCATGCAGAACAGAACTAACTCTCATTTTTGACTAAAACATCAAAGGCAGGTTTATCCAAAACAGGGAAATCACAGCTTCATCACAGGAATGACTTTCAGAAAGCCTAAAGGACTCGATGACATAGAAAAAAAATTGTGTATGTTAAAGACTTTCTAAGATCATCTTATAATAGCTCTTCTAGGTGAACCATGATTCACATAAAATTGGAAAAAATTTACATTAATGACATGTTTTTGATAAATATGTTAAACACCTGACATGCTAAAATTAATTTTAAATCTGGCTATGGAAATGATTTGTTTCTGTTTGTCTCCAACACAGTCATGTCAGCTGAGAATAGGAAACAACTGTGAAGAGCCCAATGTAAATTTACAGATAAAAGGGAAAAGTGGGTCAGAAGGAATTTTAAAAAATATTTTTAATTATTAACATAAAGAAAATTCTCTCACAGGCAGAAAATGTGAGGAGAAACTATAAGAACCAGTTGAGATCAGAAATTAGGAAGAAGATGCAAATGTGATGATTGCTTCAGAAATAAACTGCTAGTACTTACCAAATTATCAGTTTCTGGATCTTCACAGAAAAAAGGTTTTCCTTCTTTCTCCTGCTTCCTTACAAAGTTTTCAATATCTACATCAAAACTGGCAGAAGTTGTGCCTTCTGAGCCTTGTGTAGATTGTTCACATTTTTCAAATAATAGTGCTAACAAGGGAAATAGTGGGTGTCTAGAAAAAGAAATTAAATACATGAGTAAATATTTTCATATAGGTGAAAATTAAGACGTAGCTCACAAAAGCTCACAAACACTCATGTGAGTGTGACAAGTTCTGGAAGAGACTGCATATAACAAATAATGCTAGAGCAAAATAAGATAAAAGTTTAGTTTCATTTTGATATACCACGCTCCAGAGGCAAATACAGCAGTAAAATATGTATATATTTAATTAAAGACAACAATCACAGGCAAAAAAACTCTTTTTAATTCACTGTAATTGAGTGGCACTGAGATTAATACAGTGCACTAGAAATGAGATTTAGGATTTACAAAGAGGATGAATGCAGATTTAAATGAATTCTGAAAAAATTAATTTACTCTTCAATGTGGGCCATACTTATACATCACAAAATAACTTTAAAAAATTGAGAAGAGTATTCAGGCTGTGCTCAGAAGCCTCTTGTGAAATCATGCTTCCAAGAGGAGATTTGGTTAGCACAAGTCTGTAAATGAATGGATACATCTTTCTATCTCAGGTTGAGAGGTTTTTGGTGTTTTGCTTGTTTTTTTCCTGTTTCAGTGGTTGTTTTTTTGTTTTGTTTTGTTTTTAACCTGAAAACAGTGACAATTCTGTCTTTATAAAGTACTTAAAGTGAAAGAACACTTAACTCCATAAAAACAGAGCAAACTGCTTAGCATAGCATTTTTCACTGAAAAATCTCAAACTAGTGTGCTCATACATCAATATTTAATCCATTTAGAGCTAATTACTGGGCAATAAATTGTTATTCCCTAAAGACAAAGGAGTAAAGATTGACCTAATTACAATAAAAGTAAAAACTCATATTAAAGATAAAAACTACAGTATGACAAATAGTGACCACAATTTAAAGTCTAAGGTAGCTTTCCAAATTTGGCAGCCACCCTTAGAATACCATTTAAAACTGCTGAAATTGGAGTATCTCACAAGCTCAGGAGGTTTTCCTTGCCTGATGACTGACAGTAAAGCCTCTTTGGTCTCATTCTTTCCCTACAAACTATGGAGACAGCCAAGAGATCATCTGATTTTTAAGCTACCTATTATTTATTTATTAAAAAACCCCAAATTCTCTACTCTATCCTTCACCCTTCAAAAGACAGAACACGAGTCCATCACTACCTGTAAATGGCCTGCTTGTCTGCATCCATTGGAGTCTGAGATTCTACAGGGGCAGGACTCACCCCTTCAGCATCAGTTTCAGAGCAGTTGGGATCTTGTTCAGTTTTTAACTCTGTTACCACTTGCATCTGTAGAAAAAAGAGTAAATCTGTAGCCCTGACGTAAAATAAGGGTGCTGTGTTCTAAGGAAAGAGCAGTGCAAAGGGCTCCTAAATTGCCAGAAGGTTGGTGTGACTTGGCAGTGACACAAGAAGTTGTAGAAGCAACAAAACCCCTCTTTTAATCCCTGACACTTTTTGATGGATAAAGGTCACTTCCAAGTTTTAGCATTTGGATTGAAAATGGGAATGACAGATATAAGTAAACTGTTGAAGCATTTTGTCTCTGAAGTGGCTGTTTTTGGAATAGTCTACAGTACATTGCTCCAAAAAGTTCATGGGAATGTCTGCATAAAAATCCTTTAGGATGAAATCAATGTAAAGAAAATTTATCCTCAAGTTTCTCTTATTTTTTACTGTGCATTGTATAAGGGTATTGAAGAAAAGAATCTTCTAGGGTTTTTTCTCCATTGAAATGCACATTTGCTTAAAAAGATCTGAAATATTCTGTGTCTCTCAATTATAGAACCATAACCTCCCATGACCTTTAGCACTCCATTGTACATATTGTAAGAACCAAGTATTTTAGGGTTATCAAACCACAGGAGAACAGCAGTAACTCCTTCTACACATCCATTTAACACACATTTAACACACACAGAGCCACAGCTTCACCTGAGCACCTCCTAAATTGCATTAGGAAGCTGAGTGTGCCTTTGGGGTGCTTTGAAGATGTCCCAAGTGTTTTTTTTCATCACCTCCAGCTAAATATCTTTTGGACTAAAAAGTCTTTGAGGAACCTGAACTGTGGAAGTCAGTTTCCACCCCTCAGCCCAAACTCTCCAGTTATCTCCCATCTGAGCATCTGCACAAAGACATGAAACCACTGCAATCTTCTCTCTTACTTTTCTTTTATCTCAGGTAGAGGACAGACACTGTTCTAGGTATCTCCAGGCAGCCAGAACTGACAGCTGCAGAAACAAAGGCCTCCAGAAACTATTAGAAAATCTGACCTTAACAGAATTTAATTTATTTCCACATAACAGCAGCAGAAAAATTTATAGTATTCTTAACAGTCTGGGAGAACCAAAAGGTTTGTGCATTATTACGTACTGGGGCCAAGCCATCTCTTAGAAAAATCAGAAACTTAAGAAAATTCAGCATCTCCCACCCAACAGAACAGCCTGCCTTGCAGAGAGCTCCCTCAAGCCAGAATGCTTAAAAAAAAAAGGAACTAATGGACTAATTTTTTAGCTAATGACAGGAAAGAGGAGCAAATTAAAAGGAGATGATTCAGACAAGTGATTAGAAATGCTGGCCATACATCTGCAGAGTTTGGAGGGAGGAAGTGTGTTCAGTTAGGTTCTATCTCCCTAGGAGGAGGGAAGAGCTCACTTAAAACTGCACCTTTTTTTCCTATGGGCCATTTCCAAGCTAGAAAAACAGCAGGCACCCGAATTACCTATCTACCTTGGACATTGAAAGCTTGAAATACACAACAAATAGGAGAAAAAGCTCTCTCCCAATCTGTTATTTGGAAAAAAACATATATTAATCTCACAGGATGGTATGTATTTGCTGGGGAAATAAAGTCAAATGTGTCGAGTAAGTGAAAGGAGAGAAATTAAAATTGAAGTAAAAGAAACAAACAATAAAACTAAAAAAAAAATCTGACTGTGTTCAGATGACCATTTTATAGGAGATGTGGAAAGTTGCTGGGTTTTTTCTGACTGTTCCCCAGTGTTGCCATCTGCTGACAGAAATACTTGTATTTATTGCTTAGGGCTGACACAGAGTCACAGAAAAATGGGTCATCAGAGTAGAGCTCATCTCATGACTTGCCTCCAGTTAACAGCATTTTAATTTAGCAATTCAAAGTGTAAAACTACACAGCTTGTTCAAAAAAGAAACATCATGACCAGATATCCATGACTGTTTCATTATTCCAGCTTAAACAATTCCAAAGCAGGCACCAAGGATGAAGTCACTATTTTTTTCCCTATCTTCTTAAGTGTTTAGTTTCTAGAGAAAGAAAAACACACCTACCTGTTGTCCATCTTGATAGTTGTCTATACTTAATGTCTGTGTTGCCATCATGGTTATTAAGACATTAATTGTGTCAAATCATCATAAGTGTGAACAAATATTCTTCAAAGAAAAAAAAAATTGCCAGTTAAAAAAGTGGCCACTTAGAATCCAGTTCTAAAGGGTGAAGAAAAAATAAAGGCAGAAATTTAGATTTATGCACACCTCTCAGAGAGTTTATTGACAACAATGGCCACGTGCAAATTCAAACAACAAATAAATTCAGCCTGGAAATATAACAGGTTTTATTAGCAAAAAGTTCATTGTCTCTTTTTATATTTTAAAGTAAAATTTTTAATAAGAGGCTGAAGTTTCTTTAAACTCACAAGCTTCAAGTGCACTTTAGCATTCTTTTCTACACTACTTAAATTACATTCTAAGGTAATACATGAAATCTAGAAACGGGCAGGTTTGTGTTTTTGTGTTTTGAAAAGCCTCCCAACCCACTGGGCATCACTGTAACTGAAATAATAATAGTTAAAAATGATGAAGCAAATTCAAAATGCTAAGGAATACCCTGCTCACTTTTGGGTGTGAAACCCAGACTCTAATGCAGGGCCTGAAACTAATTTCAGAGACCAAGTCTCAAATCACTTCTGACATCAGGAATTTGCCATCCAAGTCATTTAAGGTTCAGCAAAGGAGGGAACAATATCTAACAATTTTTAAACAACTGGGCCCACATGATTATAAAGTTTCAAAAGGGACCTAGGAATTCAGAAGTCTCGATTTCAGAGACATTTGATACTTTGGGAAATATTAATTGCAATAGGATTTACACAGAAGTAAATGCATCATGTTATTCTCTCCAGGCTGGAGTTTGGTGCCCAGATGAGTGAAACATTTTAAAGTTAAGACATACAGTAATTAAAAAGAATTAGTTAGCAAAGCACCACCACCAGATAGAGTATACCCAACAAATTATTACTTCACATTTCATTTTCTTGTCAGATTTGCAGCAATTACAACTGAAATCACCTAACTCATTAAGCTATTACCAGTAACTATTAACACAGAAGTCAATTTTCCTTGACACACAGGAGTCCTAAATGCTTAGCTACCATTAAAAAAATCCATATTAAAGAAGAAGTCAGAGCTCATGTCTTGAAAAACATTACATCCAAGTAATAATTCCAGGTTTTCTGCTCTTTTTCGTTTATGTCAGTATTGAAGAACTGTTTTAAAATTTTCACCAGTTTAAGAACTGAAACAGAATCGTTTTAAGTTCTATCCTTATTGCATACTACTACTGCATGTGACCATTTTTAAGAGCAATTTTTTCATTTCTGGATATTTTCCCTTGCAGATTATAACAGTCTCAAGTGAGTGTTTCATTTTGCAAACACAGGACAAAAGTCAAGGTTCCCTTCTTTGACAACAGTTTCAGGCACAGAGACAAACAGAAGTCTTCAGGAGAAACCTCAAGCCTTACTTTACATCAAAGTCACTCAGTTTAATTCCTAAGTATAAGTGCAATTTTTAAAATCTTTTTTTTAACAGCTTCAAAGACCAGAGAAGTTCACCAGGATGATGTAAGCATGGCTTCCTCCACGAACTAGGTTATATCTGTTTTTACAGAGCATCAGTATTCTTTCTTTGAAACTCCAAAACCATTACTGATTTCTCCACCAAAATTAAAAATACAAAGGGAACAACCTAAGTGCACTCACTGATAGAAGTACTTCAAATTTTAAATTTTTTTTACAAATCATTTAGTGTTAAAAGTTAAATCAGCATTTGCCACAATAAGTGAGATACTTCTCAAAATACTTTCAAGGAACACATTCTAAAGCATCAGCCCTGTAAGCATCTGCTGATGTTTAAACATTTATTTTCTTTCATAAATGGCAGCTGACAACAAGTGCAAGTGCCTGTCTGTGTTGATAGAGTGAACAGGCACATAGAAAATGCTGCTTTTCTTCCTTCTCAAAGGACATACATTTAATTTATGACCGTGACATTCAAAGCATGGACCAGACTGCCCTCAAAATAAAAGCAGAACAGTTGAAACAATCAACAAAGAAAGAGCAAACATTATTTAATGATTATTTTAAAGCTAAGTCCCATAGAAAACACTGCTAAAGAAATTGTTTGACTGAAGGAGGAAGATTAAATTCTTGGGCAAAAACAAGAAAATAAAACAGTTGTAGAAGAAGAAGAAAGTCTTAAGAGTTCACAGGGATGTAAGATCATACTTGTGGCATGAAGAAAAACCTGGAGAGGGAGGCCACGAAGATAATACATGTAAACTGGGAAAGACAGTAGGACATGGCAATAATTTTTGGAGAACAAGACAAGCTGGACTAACCCCTCCTTCCAGATTTCCATAATGAAGAGACGTTCCACATCTGGAAGACCCTCAGGCCACACCAAAGAAAAAAGGAGGTGCTCAGCTTTGAGCTAGATCCATAGATTATTTCATCTAGAAGGGCTTTTTCTCCAAGGGGAACAACTGGAAAGAATTCTACGTGGGTATAGCCTTTATTTCCCATAAGAGCTTCCCCTCTGACTTACAATTACAGTAGAAAAAGATTAAGCTATTAGGCAAGATAAGAACTGATGAGATTTAGCGAAAGAAGACAGCCACTGCAAATCAAGAAGAACAAATTGAGCTAATCACACACTTAAATTGAGGCAATTAACTGAGGAATTAGTTCTGTTCACTAAAAAGAAACATTTCCTCATTACTCAGTAGAGGCAAGAAACAAACTATGTTAAACTTTAAGAAAAGTAACTGAGAAGGTATTTACAGATTTGGCTTTTCTAAGCTCATTTGGGATGCAGCAGCCAGGGCTCGTTAGCAGGCACAGCCTCAGCAGATGCTCGGGCTGCAGACAGCGATGGGGCTGCTATCGCTCCCAGATGTTTATCACTGCCACAGCTAATTACTTGCACAGCTCCTCCACACATGGATGGTTTCTGATTCTTTTTACATCTAGGCAGCCAGGCTGGTTCAGGCCTCTCCCTGCTGAAGGTGGCTATGATGGAAAGCAGCTGACTTGGTCTGAAGCAGTCGTGGTGCACTCCAGCAAGCCCTGCTCCTGGCTGACTTTACTCCTGTGGTCATTTCTGGCTCCTGTGTGTCAGGTCTCAGCTCACAGCAGGACCATCTCCATCCAGCACACTCTGCCTCAGCACAAAGAGTATCTGAGTATCTGAACCCAAGTATATGTGACTTCTGGACATCTTAGCTTTCAAAATGCCAATTATTCTCTGTGAAAGAAATCGAGAGTAGAGGGAAAATTGTGTGTTTGTGTTATTTTCAAACACTTACAAATAATGAAAATAACCTGAGGGTAAGTCTGCCAGTCTGCTTCACACAGAGCAGAAATAACTCTCATTCTATTTATTTTGAAAGCAAGGTGTGTGGAAAACCTAAGGAAAAACTTAAGGTCATGGAACAGGAAGCTGATGCATGATCTGCAATCAGAAACTCCACTGATACTGGCAGTGAAAGGGAATTCATAAAAGATCATGGTCTACAAAGCAAAGGGAAAATAAAAAGGAAGCCTTTTATAAAATGAGGTATGAAGGGAAAATGTAAAGCAGAAAAGAAGCTAAATGAAGAGGGGTAATCATAATTAGAAATGTGGAGACTTTGTGCAAGTTGAGTATGTAAGAGAAGAGATTAAATGTGAGCTAAAACATACACATCAAGTGATCACTTAACATTCATCACTCCACTCCTCTCTTGTTCCACTTACTCCCTCATAATTAAGGGCACAGGGACCACCCAGTAAAGTTAACAGAAGGTGCAAGTGAGCTGCTGGAGATCAGTGGTATCATTTTTAACATATACAAGCTACAACAGATGTTTGTAAGAGATATAAATAGTTATGCTTCAGGCTACGATGTAACCACCAACCTTCTTAGGAACTACCCAACAGACTTGTTAACAAGTAATCATTCCTTCTAATTTTCCCTCACACACGTTTCTTTGAAGTCCTTCAGAGAGAAATGCATGATTGGCAGATTCAGCATGGCTCTTTGTTCATTCTTATTTAACTTTAGTCCTGGCACTTGCTATGTAACATTAGAACCTTTCATTCACACATCAAGTTAAAAAGAAACAAAAATCAACTCTCTTTGACACATGAAAAGTATCTAGATTCCTTTTCAACACAAGTCAGGATGATATTTATTTCCAGGGCATGCTGTTTTCTAAAGGAGATAAAATATTGGCCGTGAGAAAGCTGCTCACCCCTTTCCTTCAATGAGTTGAAGACATTATCTTGTTCCAGCACTGAGATCCCACTGATGCACAATGTGGAAGACAGAAACCTAAAAACCAATAGAGAAATAGTCAGAAGAAAACAACGCCATAGAACCCACATGCTAAGATTCAGCATGATTTTTTTAAAAGTTATTTTATTATGCAGTTCCCTCATCAAGTTTTAATGAGCAGACAGGAATTTTTTTGCACATTTTGCAAATTTTTGCATTGTTAATAATCTCTAATCACACCCATTATCCCACGCTTGAATTTCTTATCCCATTATTTGATCTTTCTCTCATCTTTTTCCATTCATTCTCTATGTTCACCTTTGTGTCTGCTGACACCTCTAACAGAAGGCTCCATTTGGATAATAACTCCCTCACTGTTCAACCTTCATATTTTACTCCTTGGCTCAGTGTCTGTCTGCCAAGACTAGACAAGACACATCCCAAAAATAAAACCATGAAATGCAAATAACTCACCACTGTTGTGAAAAATTAAGCATGAAATCAAGAAAGGTGAGAGGGGGTTTTTTTCCCCCCATTTAAATCTCCTTCATAATAATTTGTAAACAATCCATGGTAAAATCAAAGCATGATGCTAGAAATGGGCTGTTTTTAGGATCCTGTGTTCTGTGAAGACAGGTTCTGCTACAGGATTATTCGGCAATTTTTAAGAGTGTTCCAAAAATTACCACTTAAAATTACTTTAATTACATTTAATAGCACCCATTTGATACACTGAAGCTACTTTTAAAAGGTAGTAAGGATTTTGAAAGCAAAGCAGCAAAGATTGTGAAAAATTACTTAGAAAACTGAAAAGCATTAAAAAACCATCTCTGGGGAAGTTCCAGACACTAAGGTTGCACAGAGGCCACCAGAAATTAAATGATGGCTAAAACACAGATGAGATCTCAAATCTGATTATCTCTGTTTCTCACACAGACAGAGTTCACAATAAGAACAGGAGAGAAAGTAACTCTAACCTTTGAAAGCAAGATAAAATTGGTCTTTGAATTGTTCTTTAAATTAATTAAACTTTATGCACATTGTTTTCCAAGAAGTGATGCTTCTCAGACAAGTTCACAGAAAAACAAAATATGAAGGGCCCCTCAATCTAGATGCTATCTCTGGTTCATGAAACCTGCTTCTAAACAGAGCAGGGAAGGTATCTGAGGAGTTTGAAAGCAGTTTAAATTTCAGCCATTGGTTAGAGACTGAACACTGGGCAAGAAGGAGTTGCAGTCCAAAGTGATACACCTGGTCTTGAATGTTCAAGGAGCAGATGGCACATCAGAAGTTCTTACTACTTTCCCCTAAACTGTCAAAGATCTATGTCTTCAGAAAATGGGATTCTCTCATTTTAGCAGCTTCTTAATTCTGTTCTGAGGACAGTGTAGCCCTCTTACCCCCTTCTTCACATGCCTTGCATTTTGGTACATTCTCACTTCAATTTACTGGGCTCCTTTCAAATAAAAGACTTCTTACTATTCATGGCATCTTCAGAACAGGAGTCACTGATAGATAAATCAGGATAGATAAACAGATAATTTATCCATTCCTTGTCTCTGGTCACACATGAGGAAGACTACTGCAAATGTGAAAATCCTGCTCCTCCATTCAGAAATAACTTCAGCTGAGAACTGATGAGGCCACTGTTGCCAGATCTGGTTGGTCAAGTATTCAATGTATGAAGAAGTAGCCCTTGCCTGCAAAGCCTTCAGCTGAAACTCTGGAAATAGCAAATTTCTAGACAGCTTATGAGATAGAGAGCAGGAACAAAGAGGTGCTAAGGAAATGCAGGCCTGGGTGAAAGATGCTGCAGAGGGAAGGATGTGGCTGAGAAGGAGCCAGAGGATATTGCAGTGATATTGCCCTCTTCAAAGAGACACTAGACAACTTTTAATACTGCTGTCTACTCTAAAACATAACAGACAAGAGAGATCTGAGCTTGCAGATGATGATGATGTCTTCTTGCACATTCCAGTGGGGGCAAGAAGAGGGAGCAGATACACCTGTTACAGGGTGGAGACAACACCAAGGCACTGTGGAGTCTTAACCTGGACTTGCTATTGCCAATTTTTATTCTCCTTTTATTCCTCTGGCAGACAAGCTTTAAAGTCATGCCATCATAATAAAAACACCTAACTATGAAACCAAAACAAAAGGGTTGCTTTGTCTCTCAGAAAGTGAATCACCACTGAGGTTTTAACTACAAAGTAAAAGAGGAACTTGTTCATTCAAGTGTTGAAGAACCCTCGTTTGAGTCATCCTCTCATTCTGCATTTCAGGTCGCAGGAATCAAAGACCTGCACATACATTCACATGTACAAATATGAGCAGACATTAAGGTCCATGTATTTTTATAGATTCAAATAATGATGGTAATAATTTGGTTCAAAAAATGAAGCAGGAAGTAGAGCACACATGCCAACATCCAGGATTCATTCCACCTCTGCTGCAGTCCTCCATCTCCACTGACCTGCCCACGCAGAGTCATGCAGACATTAAGACAAGCACATCAAGATGAAGTTGATGCAGACAAGTTTATTAAACTGTGCTCGATGAGAATGTTCTCCTCATCCAGCACCAAGGTGGCTTCCATTTCCTCTGTCTCATGTACACAAAAAGCACAGCCATTATTTAGACTATTATACTTTTAAGAAAGACAATGTTCCTGTTCAGGAACATAACACCAGCCTCAGGGAGTTCCATCACGCAGATACAGCCACTCAGTTACTCTACAACAGCTATGGTGTCAATTGCCTTGGGAGTCAAGCCCTAAAAAGCCACAAAACCAATTTTTGGCTGCAGTAAAATGAGATTTATTTTGTGTCACTTTGTTCCCTTTATTGTTTGGTGGTGCAATAGAGTTATTTATATGTTAATGTTGATGAATATGAGATTACATTTAAAAAATGAATGCAAATTATACTTTAAGAAACTGAAAATTAAAAATAAATTAAAATCCACAACTAAGTTGAATTTCTGCAGAAATACAGGCTACACTCCAAGCTACGATGAACCTTTCTTTGCATGTAGTATTCTGAACATACATGCTATGTGACAGTGACTTCATTCACCCAGACCTTTCTAACAGTGTATCTACTGCTTTGTTGTCCCATTAATCTTTCATAGCACCCTCTTTCCATATCCCTCCATCTCAGATCTTAACAATCCATACAAAATATTCATACCACAGGCCACCTCCCAAGTACCACCACACATTGTCACACAGCATGACCAACAAACCATGTTGGTAAAAGACCGGTGTTCCTTTAGCAACTGATTATTTAGGTAAACTCTGCTTTTGGTACATTTAATTCTACAAATTCTCCTATTTGCAAATACCAAATGAAAAAAAAAAGTGCCACTTTATAAGCTAAAATTGCATATGCAGTTAATTGATAAAATGAATATTAAGGATGCAGAGATCATAGGAATTGCTCCAGGCACAGCAACAGAAATAAAACTGAATAGACCTGGGTCTTGTGAAGAACTCCAGCTCCTAATTCTGCACACATCCTTGGTGTGTACACCAGGGTATTTCTAGAGAAAGGTGCACAATCATGGGTCACATTCCTGATTCTTTGTCACCACCAATTTACCAGTCCTTCTTAACAAGGATGAGAAAGATGAGGAATTCTACCCAATCCAGTCATAAAATGTATGCCAGGAATCCTGCCCCCAGGTAGCTTTTGAATTCCAGAAGGAAGTCCTCAGGTTGCTCTCCTACCTTTTGCAAAATAGAATCCTCATCCTTTTGACTATGGAAAGATCCTCAAGGAAATTTTTGTAGCATCTCATTTATCCTACCCAACGCACACTGTAATTTTACCCTGCTTTACCAGCCCCATAAAGTAATAGTAAGGAATTTAGGTGACTAAAAAGCCATTTTTGCAAGAGAAAAACAAAACTTGGGGGAAAGGAAAGCTCCCTCTTTAATTGTTCCAAGACTCTTAAGGGATTAGGGTATGATGGAGTAAAAACATTTTCCATCACTCCCTCAATCCACTGCCAATATTCACAAAGTAAATGAAGATTCCTTTTTTTCTGTATTCTTAATATTACAAACAGGAGGACTTTATGGGACCAATATGAGAATCCTCACACATATTTATTGTTACAGGACAGAGAAGGATTTTTTGCCCTCAGTTTCTACCCAATGTGCTTTCATGACATGTTGGACCCAAAAATCAGGAAGATGGTGTCACATCTGCCTTGCTGCTCTTGTGGCAAGAAGGTGGCATTGGAAAGACTGTAAACATTCCTTACATCCCAGAGGATGTACATCAGCACTTCCACAGCTGGAACTGATCCTGCACAACTCCTGCTTACTGGTATTTAATTACTTAGTCAAACCAAATTTCATTAAAAAAATAATCAGTAAACAGAAATAAAGGTGAGAACTCCACCACCTTCCCCATTTCCCTGGCATTCCTCATGTGGATAAACAGAGTTGCTTATGTCCTAGACACAAATCCATCCCTCTGCCACTGAAGCCTTTGGAATACCCACATGAGCACATGGCAAATTTCTTACTTTTGGAGACACTCATGGAACCATCACCTTCCAGGCAAATTAAACCAAAGCAACAGGAAATCCTAATTTAATCATGATTTGCATCAGCACCCAATAAACTATGACTGAATATGACTGAAATGAATCTTGTTTTGTGTTTGTACTTTGTGGTTTCATAAAGAAGACACAGAATAACCATCAGTCTTTCTGCCTTTATTGCTATTGAATACTTTACAATGTGAGCAGTTTGTGTAAGCATATGTTATGTTTTCCAACATTTTTGTTATAAAACCATAAAAGTTTCCAAGTATTCTAGGAAGTAATGTTATTGAAGTACAGTTGAAGGGTGAATAGGAGTTTTATTTAAATAATAAATGCATTTAAAATGGACTTTGGACATTGAATGTTTAAGAAAATGTCCTCTACACATTTTTGGCATTTAAACAATTAATCAAGATCAAGATGTTCCCTTATAAATTATTTCATTGTTATATCATTTATGCTTTCTGGAATAACAACCCCATTAATGAATCTAGCATTAAGTTGGACTAGCCAAAAAAACTGACAGCAACACAAAATCCTGGTCCTGCAACCATTTGTGAAATCCAATTCCAATTCATCACCAACTTTTCCAGAATTGTCCCTGTTTTGACTCTAACATTTGGACAAACCTGAAAAACTAACTTTGTTTTGCTGCTTAGTTTAGGTTGAACTGTTATTTTCCTTTTAAAACGAGAATTAAATAAAAACTCTTCCTCTCCTGCTCCATGCTTGTTTCCCACCTCTCCCAAACACAAATCTCCATCCTTCCAGGGGTTTTGACAGCTGCCTAAGCATTCTGGGGTAAAGAAAGACTATTTAGGATTAAACTTACCCATCACCTACTACTGCTGTGAGCTGCATCATGCTGAACTACTTGGTCCAGGTGATGACTGCACAGGCAGGTGACATGCAAGGACCAACAGACAGGAAGAGACTCATGTTACACAGAATATTCAGGTAATTTAGATAATAAAGATTTGCCCAGCACCATATAAACCAGATCTTCCAAGAGGTTATGGTCTGTTGCAAGGAACAGCCACATGCTCCATGTGAATGCACACGCTCCTTTCCCCTCTGCAACACTAAAATCCACAACTCAACTGCTGACATGCTCTTAAATAAGAAGAATTCTGCCTTTCTTATAAATTAACATTTTTACTTTCTCTTAGAGTCATTCTCGAGATGCTGAGTCATTTTAACGTTGGCAGAATAACCCTGCTCAAACATATTAATGGTGGCAAATTTCAGTAGGACTAAGTTACTGAAATCAACACCTCAAAATAATAATAATAAAAAAGATAATCAGGTCCTTTCAGTATTGCTACTATCATAGCCTAGACCACATAAAAATGGGCTAGAAAACATAAATTAAGTGATAATAGACTGACCCAGAAGTTCTTTAGTTACAAAAACATACAACACAGTACACACATTTTCATTCCCCTGTTCTCTAGGCATATTAAACACATGTAAAGATCCAATTTCTATTCTCTAATTGCCTCTGTTTCCTCGAAATATAAAAGGCTTGGACTTTATTTTTCAGCAAGTATGATAATATCCTTTTCCCTTGGCTTTGTTTGCTGTGTAACTCGTAAAAAGCCAAGCAGGATGTGAGGTATAGACACACTTCCTAGCTTCTTCTGTCCTCAAGAAAAAACATAGGCAATTCCAAAACCTCACCAATAAAATAAAAATTGGAATTTGGAGGTTTGAAAGGAATGGATCCCTCTTCCAATATAGCAGAATGAAGCTGCCATATTCTGCTTTTTTGCCTGAATTTCCATCAGTTGCAGAAGAGAAAGCTGCAGATCCCTGGACACAGCAGGGTAAGGGACAGTCTGTGATCACCACACTCAGCTCCCATTTTCAAAAATCACCTTTTGACTGTGTATTTAAACATCCCTCAGGTTTAACAGCAAATACCTCTTTTGTACACCTAGGTACCAAAAAATAAGAACACCACGGCCTGAGGCAGCAGCCACATCAAACCCCAAACAATGTTTAGGATGAGAACCAACCATGCAAGAACAAGTTCCATTTCCCTTTCTAGCACCAACTTTTGCTTCTCAGTGCCATACATGATGTGGTATCCCCTCACTGCTAGCAAGGGAACCAAGTCACTGCCCCTCACCAACTTCATCAAAACGTGCCTCAGCTCCATAACAACAAAATTGGCATTTCCAGATCCATGGTGCCATTATTTTATTTTCTACCCCACACCCAGTTCTACCTGATGAATCCTGTGTTCCACAGTTCTAGCATGAAACCACCTCAGTGAACAAAGTGAAGAACCTGCTAAAAGTGTGAATATTTCAGTGTTCAATTCCCTTGGGGAGATCTAAAATGATCTGGGTAAAAGATTTTGGCAACATCTGGCATCAAGTAAGCAAATGAAAGAACTCCATCAGCAGTCTTTTCTCCTTGCTCTTGGAACCCTCTAGCTTAGAAGAGTAGTAAGTTGTTTTACATTTTGTACAGCACTGAGCTGTGGCAAAATAAACCCCTCTGAGACTTCTCATTTTTAAACCTACAGACTCTTTGAACAAGTGAGAAGTGAGGTAACCAGCTGCTGCAATAGAAGTACGATTTGCAACATTTTTAATTTCACACACAAAAAAATTGCATTTGGTCTTACTTAGACCAAAATAAAAATATTAATCTGCTTTACTGTAAGCTTTCACATATGTGCCAGTTTTGCAGAGGCAACATTTGGCTCCCAGACCACGACATAATATTCTGAAACACAATTTGGACTGCTTCATTCAGGACATTAACAGGACCATTAGAACAGGCAGTTCTACTGCCACAGTGGTGGTTCTGTGATCATTCACCCTCGGCCACTAATACTTAATTTCACCAACAAGTTACTCTTTTCCAGGAAATTAAATTGCTCCTGAACACTCCCGAACTTGCTGTGGTAGCAATCAGAATTATTAGGGCTTTACTAGAGCACTGCATTTACAGCACAGAAAAATACAGCTGGAAAGTAAAATTCTGAAGAAATTACAGCTTCCAGAAGACTAACCATTTTATAAGACTAAAGCACTTAAAATAAATTAAATTTCATTCCTTCTAAACTCCTTTAGTCCTTTCATGGAAGACTGCAAGGACTTAGTTTTAAAATGTTATTTTTATTTAACCCGAACATTACAAATTGCATTGAGTACAAAACAAAGCTCTAAGTACTTAATACCAGCTTGACTTTTTACACACCAAAGTGAAATTTCCAAATACAAAATAAAATCCCCACCAACTCTAACAAACAACAACTTACTCAAAATGTGAACAGTTTTTGGGTTTTCTATCAGCAAACAGGAAATGGTAACAAGAAAAATTTCAGCCCATTAAAACATATAAGCACAGATTGAAAAAAAATGCATGGCCCAAACCCACTATGGAGATCAATGAGAAATAATCTGAGCCTTCAAAATCTCCATGCAGCTCAACAACCCCTACTTTACACTGTGACTTTCCATTTTCACCCTGTGACTGAAGCACACTGAGCTCTGCCTTTCACCACTGAACTGGAGAGTATCTAAAGAAAATACAGTAAAACCTACACCGAAGTTTTCCTATGGATACTTTAGTTATGAGATGACAAGAAAATATGTCAGGTGTTGACAGTCAAGAGTAAAAATACTGTACAGTTCATAAAATAAGATAGAACATACACAAGAAGAATAATTAGAATTATTTTGAATAGATTACATGAAATGTTTGTGGGATTTTTTTCCTTCAGAAAAGTTTTGAAAACTTGAATGTAATGATTCTATGTGTGATTACACACAGACTCAAAAAAAGGATATATCTGCAATTTTACTTGATTTTACACTCAAAGTGCATTTGCTGTTGCTTGATACTGTAGCAATGACACAGTCTGGAAAAAACATGTAAGGATGGATTTCTGATACAATCACAACTTGTTTCCTGTAATGTTCAATGTAATCCATAAAACTCACACATGCAGCTAACAGGGACTGACCAAGACTCCATCCAGCTGCAGAAGCCATCTCACTTCAACCACAGATACAACTGCAGCCAAAGGCAAAGCCCATAAACAGATTGTATCCCATAGAGGACAGGGAACAATCTGTGAGTGTATTCACAGTATGGAGAGCAGCAAGATGTGTGGATATCCTAAGCCATAGTTGTTACAATTCTTCTCATCAAACAATCTGGTGAAATTTTGTGCAAAAGCACACTCACGAATAAAATTAGGAACTAACTAAATGTGCACATTTTTTGTAAAAACTAAGAAATTATTTTTTTAGCTTAAAAAAAAAATTAAATGTGATATTTAGCATACTTTGAGAGTGACCTACACCCTCTCGCTATCATCCACAGAATCTTGGCCCAAGTGTTTTCCAACATCCAGAACGTAATGCTCATGTTCCCTGTTCCTGGGATCTGTTTCATGGAATGCACATAATCTATTCCAAAGAGGGGCAAGGATAAAAAATTAATCTTCCCTGGGCAGCTCTCAAGTGCAAGTCAAAAAAAAAAAAAAAGCCAACAAATCAGAAATTCATTCACTTTTAAGGGTTTCATACCAGATATAGTATCTCCTATTAAGAATAAATTATTTACTGCAAGACTGGTGAAGTACTGGAACAAGGTGCCTAGAGAAACTGTGGCTGCCCCATCCCTGTCCAAGGCCAGGTTGGATGGGGCGAGGAGTAACCTGGGATAGTGGAAGGTGTCCTTGCCCATGGCAGGGGGCTGGAGGAAGATGATCTTTTATGTCCCTTCCAACCCAAACGATTCTGTGGTTCTCCCTCCCTAAACCACACCAGTCATTTACTGAGACAAAACTGCAAAAAAGGACAAAAAACTTCAGCAGCAGATTACAAAAATAAGCGAATAGCGTGACCTCTCTCTAAAATTACACTACATATCAGCATTTAAGACTAAGGAAAATATTTAATAAATTATACTTAAAATATAGCAACAAGCTGTACAGAGAATTATCACGCAAACGTGTTAACTACTTATATACTGTTATATTGTTAATTGACAAACTCCGGCGTGGTGGGAACGAAGGAAAGCCATAGACTGCTCCATGAGACCCGGGACACGTGGCTCACCGAGCCAATACTCGGGGATAAAACCAGCGCTTGATTTATTATTGTTTACACACATGCCCAGCAGGGCCTCTGGGCAGTGTCAAGTCTCAGCTCCTAATTGCGGCCGCGTAAATACGCAGCACCCCTCGGCCTGGCTGTCGGGAAGGTGTCTGCTCACCTCCCAGCCGGGAGACCCGATGGTCACACCGAAAAGAAGGCACAACCGAGGGAGAAACCCAAACCGGCTCCGCGCACGCTGCGGCGACCGGGCTCCGCTTTCTATGAACGTGGGGGGAGCACCCCAAACACCGGGGCAGCGGCCGGAGGGGAGGGCATCTCCGCATCTCCCTCTTGCTGTCCCCCCCGGGGCAGGGCAGGTGTGGAGGGGGACAGGGATCACAGGAGGCAGACAAGGACAGCGGGGTGCAGCTGCCGCGGCGCTCCGAGCCCGCGGTCCGGCCCCGGGGCCCGCGGCGAAGGGAGGCGGCGGAGCCCCCGGAGCGCCCCCCGTTTCCCCCCCGCCTCCGAGGAGCGGCCAGCACGGCGCTGCCCCTTTAAGCATCGCGTCGCCTCCTCTCCCTCCCTTCTTCCCCCCCATCCCATTCCCCCCATCTCCTTCCTCCTCCTCTTCCTCCTCCTCCTCCGCGCG